>JAFNJT010000078.1:0-26528 GCA_019649525.1 Hanseniaspora lindneri
CACTACGTAGAAAATAGGTGAGTTAGAACCAACCAATAATTATTAGCCCCTTTAAACACATCTATTTTCTATCAATAGCAAGAGTTCTCAAGTTAAGATGGCAGACTCCCACGTGGTCCAACTTCTATTCATTGCTGTGTTTTTGATAGCCCAGATTTCAACTTTCCTCCACTGCCTATCAGTTCATTCAGCTGCAGTGTGAATTAACAGACCTGATTAAAGTGGCCTTAACTCCAAAAACGATCACGTGAAATTTTAATCAAGGACAAGTCACGTGAAATTTGAGTCATTCATCAGTCACGTGAAATTTTAATCAAGGACAAGTCACGTGAAATTTGAGTCATCCATCAGTCACGTGAAATTTCACTCATGCAACTTTTCAGATGCCTTACAAAATATAAATCACAGCAAGCAGCATGCTAGAAAGTTCAGTTTACAACCACACAATACATCACCAAATTTGTTAGCAATTTTTGCTGAAACACCAGCTATCAATACTTCTTATAATCAGCCGCTAAACAGTGTAATTACTTTTATTTATGGTAGCGTTTCTGGATAATCTTAGCAGTGATTTTGACCGTCTATTTGAAAATGGATATACATTCACTGCTGGAAACTTTGAAGTGGTTCTAGATGCCAATATACACAGTGAAGTTGAACTGGGCTACTTTGCTGTTTACTGGGTTGAAAAAAAACACATTTCAGTTGAAAATTTGCTGCTTTATTTTGATTTTAGCAATGATTCTCTGGCATTAGGATGGTCTGGTGTAGAATATAGCGGTACTATTTATGCACAGGGAAATGCTGAAAAGTTTACTGTTTATATAAGAGACGCTGCAGTTTTCAACAGAATTATGGCCAAACCATACAATTTGGTTGTGGTGGATTGCTTGCTGGACTACTCAAAGTTTGGTTTGAATGTGTGTTTGGAAACTGAAAATATATCCGACTACAACTTTGTAAATGACAATCAGGAAATGCTGATATACGAGTTTCCTGTGCTGAAAAAGTATCTGTTCAACAACGAGAACTTTGAGATCAATTTTAATAGTTTGAAAAGTTTGTCTTTCAAATCAGTCATCAAATATACTGAAACCAATGAATTGCTGAAGACAAACATTCCTGTAAAACTAGGCCCAAATGTCAGCATTACAGTACTCCCACCAGTCTCAAAAACCAAAGAAAAACGTTATAATCTGTGTAATAGAATTCTAGATCACAATAAAAAAACTACAGTGTATCTTCCAAACAGTGTAATGGATGCTATTGCTGCTTTGGGAAAATCAGTCACGTTTGAAATCAGCTATGCTGGCAGAAACTATTTAGTTGATAGAGCTGTTTTTGCTCGAAATGATTTACTTTTAGATAGTGAGATATGTGTGAACTTCATGTCCTGTTTGAGTGTGAATTTGCAGGTTTCTGGAGCACCAGGCAGAAGTTTTCAGTTGCTGGTTCAGAATAAAGAGGAAAGCACTGAGAAATTGGTAAATAGTAATCCAGATGATCTAGAATTAGCAGTGGTAAATAGTAATCCAGATGATCTAGAATTAGCAGTGGTAAATGGTAATAAAGATGATTCAGAAACAGCAGTGGTAAATAGTAATAAACATGATCCAGAAACAGCAGTAGAAAATAGTAATTCAGAGGATCCAGAAATAGCAGGAGGAAACAGTACTAAAAAACATTCACTTATTGAAGCAAAAACAACAGCAGAAAACAGTACTAAAAAGCATTCAATTACTGAAGCTGAAATAGAGAATCCTGCTTTGCAAATAACGCTGCCAAAATTAGAACCCGGTCTCAACATTTTGATCTACTCTTCCTGCAAAACATATGAGCTGTCAAAAATCAGATTTCAGTTGCTGATTGGCGGGAAACAGTGCATCTATTTTGACACACCGTTTCTGTTGAATCTGATAGCTGAGAAAGAATACTCAGTAACTGATGTTCTGAACAAGTACATTTTAGGTATTGACACTGGATTTGAAGAAACTGGGTCCAAATCTTCCAAAGGAGACACTATTTTTTCACTGCTGAAACTTCTGTTTAAGAAGATTTGTTTTATGCAAGAAACTGATCAGAAAGTTGTGGTATTGATAACTAGTTCTGAGCTGTTTCTTCCTGAAGATAGCGATGGTGGTGGTGATTTGGGTGATAATGGAAACAGCAGCAAGAAGAATCTGTCTTATTTAAAGCTGCAAAAACTTTTTCTGGAGACTAAGTTGCCTAGAAATGTTACTTTGCTGCTGCAGTTTGGAACTGAAGATCAGGTTCCAGCGTTTTTTAATGAGCTACTTCTGGTTAAGAGTGTTATTAAAGATGTGAGTATTAGCTATAAAAGGAATGTAACTGATTATAGAGACTTTTTGAATGTAGAAAAGATATCAGACCATCTGGAGTATACACATTTGCACAACAGAAAGAAGAATTTGGATGCAGGTAGAAAAGAAACCAGCAAACCGCTGTATGGGCTACATAAGATTATTGTCAGCATAAAAAACATCTATGAGACGCCTTTCAAATACTCAAAACTGTACACACAATTTCCCAAAACGAACCAGCATTTACTTCTATATGGTTCTCCGTCCATGGGGAAATCATTAATTATACGTCATTTACCGTCGCTGCTTCAGTTGGGTGAAAATACCAGCTGGAAATATGTTAATGCTTTATCATTAATATCAAAGTATACCGGTGAGTCAGAGAGAAACGTGAGAGAAATGTTTGCTGAGGCACGACAGAAGATTAAAAACGGGTCTGAAAACTCAGCTGCCAGTGAAGTTTACAGTAACCAGTTGGATGATGGAAATAAAGTATCCCAAAAGGGAAACAATACAAACAGAGGCATGTCGTTTATAGTGATAGACAACATACAGACTCTTCTTCCAACAAGATCATCCACAGCAACAATAACTGACCGATTAGTGAATACTTTCTTAACAGAACTTGATGGGATTGATTCTGCGGCTTTAAATGACGGTCTTGTTGTAATTGGAGTAACTAATAGACCCGATCAGGTTGATCCAGCTGTTCTGCGACCAGGACGATTAGAAAACAGAGCCAAGATTTCACACAGTGACGTTGATTGGAAAGAAGTAGTGCGCAGTGCACTCAAAGATTACATGGATGTGGTAGCGCAGGATTGTGAAACAGTAGATGCAATTGTTGATCTTGTTTCAGCGAGAAAGTCGTCAATTGGACAGCTGCTTGGAGCGTTTTATGAGCTGAAATTGGGTGGCGTGACTTCTGAAGAAGAAATTCTGCGTTTATTGGGTGCAAATTTGGCGGATGAAAGCGAGGACTTTTATGTTTATGAGCGTTACTTTGCGAAGTTTGAGAACAAGGGCGAGCACGTGGCTGTTGGTGTGGAGTCTGCTTTTATGTGACTTTGAAGATGATGTTTGTGAATGGAGGATGCAGTGTGTATGAGGGAATGGAGCATGTTCATGTGACTTTAAAGATGTGCCGGTTCACGTGAACTGAGCATTAGACAGTGAAGATAATATGTATGATAATATCGACGACAATAGCTATGTCAGTATTTATGACAGTATCTATGACAATATTTACGACTATATCTATGTCAAGATGTATGACTATATTTATGAGAATACCTGTGACAATATTTATAATAATATTTATGACAATATATATGTCAAGATATGACTATGTTTATGTTCCAGTGTTGAAAATTGCGTGTCGTTGCTGCCGCATGTGACATTTCCAATGCTGAAAAGAGATTACAAGAACAACAAAGCATTCTGCAGCGTTCTGCCTGCACAAATGTTGTTTTTAAATACTTACTTCACGATAAACATGCTTTGAACGGGGAATGCGCTCAGTATATGGCAGAATTTGAGCTCTTGCTGAAGAAGTGAAATGGAACAGATTACCCAGAAATGGAACAGAGTACCCAGAAATAAAACCGATTACCCAGAAATGGAACATATTACCCAGAAATGGAACAGATTACTCAGAAATGGAACAGATTACCCAGAAATGGAACAGACTAACCTCAAATATGCTTTAGAAACGATTACATCAACAAACTGAGTTCAGAGAAAACCGTAAATCCGACGCTGATCAACTGGGACGGGAAACATGCTGCCGCAACAACATAATATGGTTTAAAGTTAATATAGCTGCAGAATATGTGCTTACTGTGAGATATGGTAGCGCGCATGCGGTCATGTGACTTCTCCTGCGCCAACGAAACTTTCAAAACAGACTGTAAACTGTAGCTCACACGCTGTGAAAATGCTCACTTTTTGTGGGTAACTTCTGCGTGTGTCTTTTGCAGAAGCAGAATGTCTATATATAGACACTGTATACGCTGATTATAGGTGAAAGTTTATATACGACACTTTTAAAACGTTCCAGAAAACAGCCGTCAGGATAATATTTACGAACCGAAAACTGGGTGAACAGTGATTTTATGCGGAGTTAAGGTTTGATCACGTGACACTCAACTTTATCCCTTAAACATCACTGCACTGATCGCCAAAATACAAGGGTTCTTTCAAAGGATCTGGCCAACGTTTTCATTGAAGTAACCAAAATGGTTTGCTACTGTCTGAAGACCTCAGCTGCACGGTTAGAACATGCTGCACCAACACCGCACCGAAAACTATGCTCTCCAATCAGCAAATAAGGGTCCCAAAAGACCTGCACTGCAAATCACATGTTCTTGCAGCAACTCCGGTTTACGGTTCTAGAGATCATAAATCGCAAATGACGCTCAAAAAACCAACATTCTCAGTGTTTCTGAATCGCGCTTACGGTACTCCCTGGAACGAAATCCCCGCTGTCCATACCCCCGCTGGTGCAAGTCACATGACCAGAGCACAATGGTCAGGATCAGTGAGTCTTTTTTTTTTTCTACGTGTCCTGCATTATTATTTTTTTCGGGATTTAGCAGCGCAAAAAAAGACAGGCAAAAAAAAAAAAAAACTGCTTCCAGATGGAGCTAAGGAAGGGGAGCTGAATATGCCCAAGAGCACTTTGCAACTCAAAAACTGCCCGTCCTGCAACTCAATTTCAGGCACCCTGAACAACAGCATTCTGGTTACTGCACCCTGAGAAACAGCATTTTGGTTACTGCAGCGTACCCTTTCCACAGGTGCTAAAAATAACCTATTTTCAACCCATTTGCTTCAATTTTGAGTAATAATTCGCTTCAACAACTACCCAAATCACCGCCATAATGCCTGATGCCAGCAAAAATCCACCAAATAAGGCTCTTCTGGGTCTCAACAAAGCTGCATCTGCATTGCATCTAGCGTCCAATAACGCCGATAAGAAGGACCACATATCTTCTTCTCACAAGCGTTTTCCCAATATATTTGGCAAAAAACAGCTTTCAATGACAAATGTTTCGACCAATATGAAGCTCAAAACAGGGTCCTTTGGTGACAATGACGTCAAATCTGCATCTATACTATCTCCTGCAGCACAGCGTCCACATCACAATACAAACCCTTTTATGTCATCAAACATGCATAAATCTGCCAGTGACGAAAAGTACATGACATACAACCCTTACGGGTCCATTACAAAGACGCCAACTTTTGGTACACCACCACCAACTTCTAGACAATTGCATCCATCATCTGCTACTGTGAATACTGACGCGTCAAATTCAGCCGGAACATCACGAAATAACTCCGATTCTACCGCTAATTCTCTTGGTTTTTATTTGGCTGATGGGAAAGGAAAATCACAGGTTCTGTCACTGCCAATACTGGACCCTAATACGCGACTTCCTAAACAGTATCAGTCACTCAACAGTAACATATTTGACGATTTTGATCTGCTGAATAACGGCAAATCTATTGGTCAAGGTGGATCTTCTGAAGTGAAACTTGTTAAGAACAAACTTCTGAAACAGGTGTACATTTTGAAGAAATTCAAGGTCTTAAAGAGTGAAAGTGATGCTGATTTTTATGATAGAATCGTGAAGGAGTATATGATTTCCAAGCTGGCGATGGGAAACATCAATATTGTGAACACGTTTCAGCTGCTGAAAGTTTCCACAACCTCAAACGTGACTCGTGGCTGGGGATTTGTGATGGAGTACTTTCCTCAGGGCGATTTGTTTTCGCTGATAACGTCTAAAATGTGGCCTATGTATAAATACGAAGAGAAACTGTGTCTTTTTAAGCAGATCTGTTCTGGTGTGAAGCACTTGCACAGTCTTGGAATAGCGCACCGGGATTTGAAACCGGAGAATGTGCTTATCAGTGAGCGTGGTGTGGCGAAGGTGATTGATTTTGGGATCAGTATCACTGGTTTTGGCTTTGATAACTCTGAAACAACGGCTGAGAAAGATGAAACAGGAAATGAGAACCCTGAAACAACCACTGTCAAAGATGAAACAACGGCTGTCAAAGATGAAAAAACTACTGAGAAACCTGAAACAACCACTGAGAAAGCTCAACCAGCCACTGAGAACGCTGAAACAGGTGCTGTAAAACCTGAAACAACCACTGACAACGCCGAAACTGTTACTGAAGAACCTGAAACAGGCGATTGTGCACCTGAAACAACAACTGACAAAGCTGAAACAACAACTGACCAAGCTGAAACAACCACTGAGAAACCTGAAACAACCACTGAAAAAGCTGAAACAAACCATGGGGAGTCTCAGTCTTCAGAGCACATAACAGACCCAATCATGTGCTTCTCCTACGCAGGATCACCACCGTATGTTCCCCCAGAAGTGTTCCGTTTCAGCGAGAAACACGCGCTTTTGAATCCACTCACTCCGGCTGAAAAGAAAGCCGGTTATGACGCCAAACTGTTTGATTCCTGGTCGCTTGGAGTCATTCTTTACACCCTTCTTTCAGTCAAAAACCCGTTCAAGGAACCAACAAAACAGGACGCCAACTTCAGAGAGTACACCAACATCTACTACCAGTGGTTGCAGTATGCTGAGAAAGAACGCGATAGCAGCAATAAAGTCACTCAGTATCCGCTGGGACCAAGTGTAGAACTGAAACTTTTGCAGCACATCAAGTCCAGAGATCTTTCTAGAGTGTTGTGCAGACTGCTTTCAGTTGACGTTAAACGCCGCTACACTTTACTGGATCTTTTTGACGATCCTTGCTTCAAAGCTATAGTTACTTGTGTTTCACTTGAACCCCAAGATGAACATGTTTGTAGTGCGTTGCGTCATCGAAAAGAACCCTTAATGGTACCCTGCAGTCTGCAGGAATCTCAGCGGGACAGCAACAAAAAACAGGAAAGACAACAGGAGGTTTTGAACGGCAAAGATGGCGTTTCAAACGGCGGAATATCGTCTTCTCCGCTTGATTCTGACGGCCACATTATCATTCCAGAGGTCCTGAAGATGGTGCAGGAGTATAAGAATGAGCAGAGAGAAGTTGAGGAGACGCTCAAGGAGATCTACAATTCGAAACTGCACGCCCACTATCTGTGAGTTTTTAGATCTACAAGTTAAAAGCATTTGAGGTGAAGGATATATGTGATTTAAGATGCATTTGAAAGTTGCGGGAGATCTACAAACTGAAACTTTGTTTGACGCGTTGAGATCTGCAATTTTAAGATGTATTTGAAAGTTTGAAGGAGAGCTGCGTTTTTAAACTGTATTTGATGCGTTGCAGGAGATTTACAATATTAAGCTATATTTAAAAAGTTGCAGGAGATCTGCAATTGTAGGCTGTATTTCACGCGTTGTGATATGTGGTCTAAGCTACCCTTGCAAATTTGCAGGAGATCTGTGATTTAAAATGCATTTGAAACTCTCCGGAGAATGCATTCAGAAACATGGTGCACTGTATTTACATCAACACTCATTTCTGTCAGTTTACTTCTCACAGCACCTCCTAGTTTACAATGTCTATATAAACAGTTCCAAACGATAACTGGCTGCATTTAACAGCGTGACAAGCAGATTTAACGTTTCAATCACGGCATTCAAACACATCCAACCTGCAAGTTATTTCTACTGAAAAGTTTGGTGTTATTGCCAACCCCGGTTTGTTCACACTGCGTTCAGAACTACACTCCGAACTTCAATCCCTGGATTGAAAACTTCACCATATTACACTCAGTCAAAATGCTGCTATATATTCAAAACTACATTCATGCAATTTAAAATTTTACACTGGGTTCAGAACTTCGCTACCTAGAGCAACCAGTACCCACAGTCAAGCAGTTGCTATATATTTAAAACTTCAGTCACTTCACTGGTAACTTCATTCACAATTTGTTCATAACTTTATGCACTACGTTCAAAACTAGGTTTTAAACTACAATCACAGTGCGTTCAGAACTACATTCAAAACTTTACCTTTTACATTCGCTAACTTCACCAAGCTTTATTCTCAGCCAAACTTTACTCACTACATTAATTAACTTCACTCACTAACTTCACTCCCTACACTCACTGCATTCAAAAATTCACTTCCTATATACAGAATCTTATTCACAGTGCGTTCAAAGCTTCCCTAACTTTACTCACTACCTTCAAAACTTCACTCAAAACTTCAATCAATAAACTCAAAACTTCAATCACTACACCCAGAACTGTACTCGCTATACTCAGAACCCAACCAACTGCTATATATTCAAAACTTCACCCATTACACTCAGAACTTTACTCACTGCATTCAAAACTTTCCTTACTTCATTCACTATTACTCTCAGCCAAACTGCTGGATATATTCAAAAATTCACTCATTACATTCAAAACTTTATTACCAGCGTTTAGAACTTTACTCACCTCACTCAAAACTACAGTCACTGCATTAAAAATTTCACTCACCTCAGTCCAAAGTTTACTCGCTGCATCAAAAACTTCACTTACAATGCATTAAAAACTTCACTCGCTATAGTCACTAACTTCATTTACTCTAATCAAAACTGTACTTACTAAATTCACCAACTGCACCAAATTCACCAGCCAGTAATCTCAGCCAACCAGTTTTTATATATTTAAAAATTAATTAACTACATTCACTATTATTCTCAGCCAAGCTGCTGATATATAGTCAAAACCGTACTTACTGAGTTCAGAATTTTACTCATTATTAATTTTTGCTACACTGCTGGCTTATATTTAAAACTTTAATCAGAAACTTTACTCACAATGCGTTCAAAAATTCACAAACTGCACCAGCTTCACTCACTATTTTATTTCCTCTCAGTCAAACTGCTGCTATATATTCAGAAATTCACCCACTTTGTTCAAAACTTTACTTACTGCTTTCTGATCAAACACGGTTAATCTTCAACAAAACACACGGACAAACTTGACTAAAGTAGAACAAAATACAATAAAAACTACCAACGGTAAGTGGATAAACAAAGAAGTGAACACTTTAACTTTACAGATGAATACTGGATTGTGTAATAAAAAAATAAAAAATCAGTTGAGTAAAAATATAAAATGGTTATCCAAACTAGTACTAAAGACAGTAAATACTGGATGATTATCCCAAATGCCAAACAAAAGAAAGATAAGTTAAACATATGGTGAATATCCAAATAATTAACAAAGACAGGAAAACCTAAGATGACTATCAAAACTATATATAAAGATGGTAAATATCAGATTATTATGCAAATTATTGACAAAGACGGTAAACAGCTGATGAATATCCAAACTAGCAATAAAGAGAAGAAATTTCTAACGATTGTTCAAACTATCAAACAGAAAAAACATAAATAAAGCATATGAATGCAAAAGCACTAAAACTAAAGTATTTAGTAGAAACGATAAAACAACCAGAACCAGAATCTCGTTAAAACAATCGTTTCATCAGTACATTATGTCTGGATCCAGCCACAACAATCCACGAATCTTTGAATCGACAAAAACTCACTTGCTAAATTCAAAACTCACCTACCAACAATCTCATCAGGACACACTCACAAAATAGCGCTCCTCAGTCGATTTAATCAGACCAAAAACATGGCTCAAACAGACCCCTGGATTGTACGGTCTGTCAGCGTTATAGTAGTCTCGATACACAAGATTCAGATGGAACGGATCAATAAAAAACGTAGAGCTGGATTTCAGCGTGTCAAGTCCCGATTGGTAGAGCGTCTGCACACCATAATCTGCTTCACCAGCACTCATTTCATCAGCAGTGATCGCAGTTGAACTCATTTCATCACCACGCATCTCATCAGCAGTGATTTCAACGGCCAGCTCGCTGGTTCTGTAGCTTCTTTGGTCCTCCTGCTCAATCATATCCGACAGAACCAGCATGGAATTCAGTTCTTCGCTGTTCAAATCACACATATTGGCCAGCAAAAGTTCCGCTGCTTCAAGACTGAGATCGTCAATGCTTTCCTGCGACAAATCTACCACATTATCTGAAACAAATCCCTCAGAAGCGACAAGTTTATGTGGTAGTCTCAGAGCCTTTGTGAGAAACTTCTTTTCCAGCCACAACTTGAAAGCAGGAAAAAACAGATACTTCTGGTACTCAACTAGATGGTCAAACTGGTGCTTTTCAAGGTTGACGCTCTGGTACTCCTGTTTCAGAAGCTTCAGGTAAGAAACTGGAACTTTTGTTGGGATTCTCTGGAAGAACGTGGACTGGAATTGAGTAATGTCGTCCAGTGATGTGAAGTGCCTGTTTCTGCATGTGACAAGTTTCATCGCCTTGTTGATGGAATAACGCTGGTCAGGTGTCATGGAGTACACGTAATCATGGACCAGATTGTTTATTTCGCTCACAGATTCATAATCTTCGTCATCCTCGTTTGGATTTGGCACTTGGGACCATATGGATTTCCTGTTGATGGTTTCCTTTTTGATAGTTTCTCTGCAGTTTTTGATCTGCTGTGTTCGCAGCGCAGGACTGTCATTATCCTCACCTTGAATCTTCTGGAGGTAATCTTCAGTGGAGATTCTGTCAATGTCACTTAAAGCAGGATCCTTGCTAACAGTAATGTCACTGAGATTGTCCTTATTTTCAGCCAAAAAACTTCTCAAATAATCATACTCACGGTCTGCAACAACCTCAGAGTTGAAACTGAGACCAGTAATGTCAATGAACAGCCCAGAATCAACATCAATCAGTCTCGCATCAATGTTGTTCAAACCGTTTCCACTGTTTCGGCCAATAAGATTGCCGACATCAAGCCAGTACCGTCCAGTTCCGTAGTTTGGATCCTGCAGTATCAGTGTTTGGTTGCAGTGCTCAGCAAGTTTATGGAGATCAGCGAGCGGCATTTGGAAATCTACATCTTCATCCCAGGGAAAGTTTACTCCGTTGTAGGACCAGGCAAAGAGATTTCCATGTGAGATCCATCCGTGCAGTCCATGTGACTTCAACAGAGTAGTAAGAACCTGCACAAGATTGTGAATTGAGGCCTGTTTTACCTGTGAATTCATTTCAAATCTAGCTGAGTGAAAAAATACACTGTCATAATGGTAACCACGTCCTTTGAACTGCAGTATTGAGTTTGCTTCCTTGAAGTGCTTCCCATTCTGCGAGTAGTGTCTGGAAGAATGGTATTTGAGTGATTGTAGGTAGTTTTTCTGCACCTTAGAGAGCGAATTCTGCGCAGATTCCAGCTCAGTGATTCTCTGAGTGACGTTAAACTCAAAAAGTGACTCGCTGAGATCGTTTTCAAAAGGCTGTGGGGCAGATTTAAACGGCACAGCGTTGTACTTGGCCAATAAATCGTCACTTTTCATCGTGATTTGGTCCCTAAACTTGTCAACTACGCCCAAAGTAACGTAGTTTTTGCCCATCAGATGCTTTTCAGCACTCACTGAGTTTCTGACCGGGTAGAATTTGAACTCACAGTGCTCTCTATCGACATTCTTCAACAGCACAATTCCCAGCGGGTTTTCACGTGTATCTATGAGATGCGACACTGCCTGAAGACCATAAACCTCACCTCTGACCTCACTATTAAGCTTGAACTGTAGAAAAGGAAGCAAATAATTGTCCACATCACGCAGCAAAGACCTGGAAAGGTTGTGGTGAACGTCAATCTTGGGAATCTGATCGATGCAGAACTGGTGCGGATCGTACCGTGAGTTCTTGTTCTTGCGCAGAAATATCGGTGATGAATACTGGCGCAGAAGGTCCTTCACAAACAGTCCAGCAACGTTTTTAGATTGTAGTGATCCCTCAGAAAACACGTCACTGAGATCCAGAAGATCCGCTGGAAGCGCCTGGAAATTGGAGCACTTGCAGTTCACTGAAACACCGTCCTCCTGGGACAGGCGCAGCAGTGTGTTGTACTCAAAGTTCTCAACAAAGTCGTACCACGCAAAGTCGATTTCAGTTTCTTTAATCTCACTTTCTTTAATCTCACTTTCAATCTCACTCAACAATCCATCTCTACTTTCAATCTCACTTTCAATCTCACTCTTTCCAGCACTCAACAATCCACCACTGCTTTCAATCTCAGCAATCTGCAGAAGAAGCATGTCCCAGCAGAGATTCGGATTGAAGTCGTAGGGAACTTTGGCGTCGATTTCAGCGAGTGTTCTGGCGTTGTAGAGGTCCTGAAACGGCGTGAAAGTGTGGTTGAAGAGACTCTCAGTAAGACGCACACCACACACAGTGCCGTTATTTGCGCTGTGTTCATACGACTCTACTGTTTCAAGCGTCTCCAGTTTAGTTAGCATCTCAAACAGAGTCCTGATTTCGGTAGCGTGAACTGAATCCTGAGGATGTCTATCTGCAAAAGCTTCTGGAAAACCTTCAGAAGAAGGCAGTTTAGTGGATATTATGTCCTTCCAGGAAGCGTTATTGTGGCCCAAAAGGGACATGCCAGTGCTGGCAGCATGGATAGTGGCAGCAAGAAGAAACACTGTGGTTACTGCGAGCGCCAGCAGCGACATTTTGAGCACTTTTCTGCTGCGGTACGCGGATTTGAGAAGCTGTTTGGTCTTCGTAATAACTGTATTTTGTGCCATTTTGACAGTTTTAAGTTGTGCTTGCTTTTGGTAGCAATTGAAGTGACTAAGTGAAACTTACTTTTGGTAGTAATTGAGCTAATTAGTCACAATTACTTTTGGTAGCAATTGAAGTTATTAAGTGAAACTTACTTTTTGAATTACTTGAAGCTATTGTTGACTTCAGTCACTTGCAGTTATTAAGTCACAATTACTTTTGGTAGCAATTGAAGCTATTAAGTTACACTTACTTGAAGCTATGATTGGTTACAGCTATTTGAAACTGTTAAGTTATACTTGTTTTGGTGATAGTTCAAGTGTTAGGTTGCACTTAGTATTGGTAGTAATTGAACTGTTGAGTCGCAGTTACTTTTTGAAGTTACTTAAGCTGTTAAGTTACAAGTCCTTTTAATGAAAGCTGAAGTTATTAAGCTACAGCTACTTTTGGCGATACCTGAAGCTATTAAATTACACTTACTTTTGGTAGTAATCAAACTGTTAAGTTACACTTGCTTTTGGGGCCACTTAAAGTTGTTAAGCTATACTTGGTTTTGGTAGTAATTAAAGTTATTAAGCTACAATTGCTTCTGGTAATAACTGAAGTTATTAAGCTACACTTGGTTTTAATGATACTTCAACTGGCAGTAATTAATATTACTTGAAGCTGTAAAGTTACACTACTTTCGGTGCTGCTGTTGATATTATTTGGCAGCTGTTCAACTAGCACTAATTTTTGGTAATCCCTGAGGTTGTTAAGACACACTGGTGGACCAATCAGATTCTTGTTCTCAAAATGCAG
The DNA here is from genome assembly GCA_019649525.1 of Hanseniaspora lindneri. NCBI lineage: Eukaryota > Fungi > Ascomycota > Saccharomycetes > Saccharomycodales > Saccharomycodaceae > Hanseniaspora > Hanseniaspora lindneri. Next base: position 13,689 of record JAFNJT010000078.1, read on the forward strand.
CTGCTTGGATGTATTGCTTTAAAGTTGCAGCTGTTTGGATGTGCTGTTTTAATACTTGCAGCTGTTGTTGGACAAATCAAAGTTGCAGCTATTGTCTGGCAAATGCAGGATGCAAGTGTTGTAAAGTTGCAGCTGGTAGACCTATTGTTTGTCAAAAACTGCAGCTGTTTACAGTTGTTGTTTAATGAATGCAGCTGTTTGGGTGTATTGTTTGGTACGCAGCAGCAGCTCTTTAACGACCATTTCGGCTGCGAACATCGCTTAAATTGATGCTTGCTGTTTAAAATTTGGCGGACAAATTTTGAAAAAAAAAAAAACGAAAATCCGATAAACAAAGAAATTCTCAGATGCATGCAGCTGCACTGCAAAAACATGCAGCAAACAATAAAACATTAGACTATATACACTGGAATGCATAAAATGCGCACAAATATTTGGACATGCGGACAAACCGCATGGACCCTATGCAGGAACATGCATAATAGGTTTGTACAGGCTGATGACATTAAACAAGCTGATGTCATTTGAACATGCATAATAAATTGAACATGCATAATAAATTTGGCATGTATGCTAACATTTGAACATGCTGATCAAAGCTGAACATCCTGATGATATTTTCACTTGCATAATCAAATTTTCACATGCATAATCAAACATTGACCCGCACAATCATATTTGAACACGCGCAATCATATTTTCAAATGCGTAATACATTGGAACATGCATAATGAACATTAAACATGCTAACATTTGTTCATTGATAATCAATTGCCACATGTTTAATGAAAGTTAACCATCGTGATGAAACGTGAAAATGCAGAATGAACCGTAAACACATGTTATGCCATTTGGACATGTATAAGCAAATTCTCATTTCCATAATCACAGTTGAGCATATATTCTGCCGTATGAACATGCACAATGACCCATCAACTTGCATAATCGTATTTTCACTTGCAAAAACATGCTTCCACATGCATAATGAACTTTAAACATGCACATATTTGATCATCCTGATGACATTTGTACATGGAAAATCATTTTTTACAGGCACAATGAACCTTAAACATGCATAATCAACCTTATTATTCTCAACCTTATTGTTTTCTCTTTCTGTGATCACCGCAGAAAAACACTGTGACTCTCAGAATCAACTTCTTGAGCAGCAACATCGTCCAGCGGAATCTCCCACACAGAATTCCCAGCAGTGCTGTAGCTCCCAAAGAAACCAACCTCGTTGAATCTGGAATCCTCAAGCAGCTGGATGAAATTGAACATGTGTTTCCGGCAGATCTGGGACATATCGTAGCCGTAAATCGGCTTATCAAGCAGCTTTTCAAACAGCTTCATCGTCTCGTAGGGGTCCTTGTAGAGTTTCTCGCTGCCATGCAGCTCCAAAGCAACCATTTTGTCCCTCATAAAACTGAAAAGTTCCGCGGAAGACGCCAGATATGACGGAGAAACAGATGATTTCTCATCATTATCATCATTCAGTAGCGCTATTTCTCTGAATCTGTACTCAGATTGGTAGAACTGATTGGCCCAGCTGGCCATAGACGCTATTTCGTCAAACTTCTCAAAATCCATAGTAATCTCACTGTCAAAATCACACAGATTGAAGAGCACAATCTGGGTTTCCTCCAGCGTTAACGTGGAGTTGATATTCTTGGTTTTGTTGATGGAGAGCGTCGGATATACCTCACTCATGCCGCCATCATCCATGAAGTTCCATGGTTTGTAGTGCGTTCCCAGCATGGCGGTGCTGTAACGGTCTTTTTTCAGCCATAGTTTCATATTAGGCTGGAAAACATAGTTTTCAAACGACAGAAAAGCGTATTCTGGCGGCACAGTGTACTCCTTGAGGAGGATGTCCATGTAGTTTGCTGGCATTATGACTGGTGTTTGCTGGTAGAATGTTTCTGTGAGTGTTTTGTAGTCGTTCACATCGACAAAGTGTCTGTTTTTGCACGTCACAAGACCAAGTTTTTTGGCTACTGCGTACCGCTGATCGTGTGTCATGTTGTGGATGTAAAAGTCGATTCTGTCGGTTTCACTGGATGCTTTGTTTTCATCTCTCAAATCGATGTGTTCATTCACATCGTTCACATCACTGTGTTCATTTTCAGTGCTCAAATCACTGTGTTCATTCAAATCATTGACATCACTTAAATCACGCTTACCGTACAGTTCACTTTCACTGCTCACTTCATCACCAACTTCATTTTCACCGTTCAGTTCAGCTTCACTGCTCAGTTCATTTTCACCGTTCAGTTCATCACCTAGTTCACCATACATCTCATGCACATCGCTCAGCGCATTGAGCTCGTTCTGGTCCTGATCAATAACTGCCTGGAGACTTTCAAGCAAAGCTTCTTTCTCGTCATCTGATAGGTCACTTGACTCAATCCACTCTTTATAACCGTCAGTTCCCATTCTCTCCAGCGGACTTAGCGATGGATCCTGTTCGAGATTCCAAGCCTCCAGATCGTTCTCTTCCAGCACTGTTTTGAGCTCGTCGTAGAACTTTGTAGCGACTGTTTCACCGTTGAAACTGAGTCCCGTGATGTCAATGTACAGTCCAGTGTCCATATCCAGCAGTCTACCGTCAATATTGTTCGTTCCAGCACCATGAACTCGACCGCCAAGGTTCCCAAAATCAAGGAAGTATCTGCCGTTTCCGAATCTGGGATCCTGCATCAAAACTGACTGGTTGAAGTGCTCAGCAAGAAAATGCATGTGCTTCAATGGGAGCTGGAAATCAATGTCATCGTCGTACGGAAATGGAAGTCCGTTGTACATCCAGCCGTACATGTTACCGTGAGAAATCCAGCCGATAATCCCGAGTGATTTCAGCGCAGCAGTGAATGTTTTGAGCATTCCCTGCAGAACAGCTAGCTTGAAAGTGCCTACATTTGCAGATGCTTGGGATCTGTAGAATCTGTGATCGTGGTGGAATCCTTTTCCGTACGTGTTTATAACATCATCCACCTCAGTGAAGTACTTCTTCTGGGAGGAGTAGTGGGAGTTGTAGTTGTGAAGTAGTGATTCCAGGTAGTGATTCTGGGCCAGTGAAAGACTTCCCTGTTCTCGCAAAGCCACCAGTTCATCTATCTTTGCTTTCAAATCAAATGTGAAGTCATCGTCTGTGAGATGATGTAGTGAATTCTGGGATGTGTACTTGGGGTCCAGGGAGGTGAAATCAACGCTTTCAAAGAGAGCAAGAATGTCCTCGCGATTCTGAGTCATGGCGCCACTGTACCTGTCAAAAACACCATTGGTTACGTAGTTTTCGCCCACAAAAGTGTCCCTCTTTCTGACAAATACCTGCTTGAAAAGACTGTCCTGGAGATTAACCAGAACGACTGAAATAGGCTTCTCCAGCCCATTGAATATCCTGTTCGTGGACTGCAAATGGTACACTTCTGGGCGCACATTGAAGTTCGTTTTCGTCTGCAGAATCTTCGGGAAGAAGTTTTTCAGCGCAGACTCCTTAAATAAATCATTGGCATCGTCAATAGTGATGCACATTTCAGCCAGTGCTTCTTCAGATGGCTTAATTCGCTGCTCAGAAAGGAACTCACTGTTATCGTAAAGCGTAGTATCATAAAAGAATACTGGGTTTCTCATCTTTCTAAAAAGAGAACGGTCAAATATCTCGTTGTTCAGGAACGAGCAGTCCAGCAATCGGTAGATTTCCTTGCTGTTGGTAGCGTTGTGGATGTTTCTGAGGAAGTTGTTGTACTCAGTGTTGCTTATAAAGTCGTACCACGTGAACTCAATGTAATCTCCGTCCTGAATCTGCTGCAGAAGAATGTCCCAGTAGAATACAGGACTCAGATCATATGGCTGCGCTGCACTGGCCAATTCAAAGGCATTATTGCTGCTGTCATCTCCTGACTTATGAAACTTCAATGGAGTGAAACTGTGATTTAAGACTTCCTCTTCAATCAGAGCATCAACCTCGTTAAACGATGTGAATGTCGTTATATCTAGTTCGTTTAAATAAGTGAACATTTCCCTGATAATCGTGCAGTATGGACTGGAACGTGAGTGCTTCTCATCAAACGACTTGTAAACAATTAACGATTCGTCACCATAGTTTTGCTCAGAACCAGTCTGAATTTGGTCACTTGACTCATCAGAATCATCTCCATCAGCACCACTTTCAACAGCATCTTCATCAGCGCTGTAGTAGCTGTCACTTATGTATGTCAGTGGGTTTGAAAACGTGAGTTGTGGGATATAATCAACCACTGTACTGTTCACTGCTTCAACATGTGCCAGCACAATAAGCAGGATAACGATGGTCAGCACCAGTGCAGCAATCAGCACCTTGCGGAACTTTCGCTTGAATGAGAGGAACGACGATAGCATATTGAAGCTTCAAAACAATCGATGAAACTATCGTATTGCAGGGGTGGTCTGACTATTGTTGGAATGTTGTTATTTGGTATCAATGGATAGCTTTTTCTGGCTACTTTTTAACTATTTGGGAGTTGTGGCAAATGCTGTAAAAGGCTTAAATCAATATTGGAAAGCAGCAGTGCAAATATTTAAAGTTGAATAGCGAATGTAACTGTAACAACTATGACATGTAGGCTTATTATATGGTTTTGATTTGAAAGTCTGAACAATTTTAAAAATATTTTTTTTTTTCGTCCGGTAAATGGGTAAATCGGAGTTTACGACTTGGCCAAAAAAAAAAACTTTAAAAAAAATCATTCCTGCAAACAATAGAAAAGGTGGGCTCATTTTTTTGTCACACATGCAGAATGCAGAATTGGCACCTGATTTGGATATACGAAACCATTTTTCGTGGCTTAACGCCGCAAAATTTTGTCTAGAATTTTTTTTAAGGTTTTTTTTTTTTTGTATGTTAAAATTTTGGTTTGCGTAATTTGTTGTACTATTGTTTTGCAGCCCAAAAATAGTTTGTCAGGGAAAATCTAGAACTTTTCTCCAGGTTTTATAGTTGGGGAAGCAAATATAGGCATGTTTTTATTTCCCAAAGAGGATAAATATTAAGGGTGAAGAATGGAAAAGAACTAAAAATAGTTCTAGATTTTTAGTGAGACAGACATATGAATAAATATTCGACACCTCAGCAGATCGTATTTGCATTTGAGTAATAAGCAGAACACGTCAACAAATGAATAATATGCAGGGTACGTCAGGAAATGCATAATAAACAGGACACGTCAACAAATGAATAGTAAGTGAGATCTGGACGCGTGAGTAATAATCGCGACACGTCAGCGAATGAATAAGCAGCAACTGTCACATGCTTGTGGTTAAAAAGAGCGTAAGACAACGTAAAAGTGAATTGAAAATCGTAAAAGTGAATTAAAAACACGAAAAAAATTAAAAAACATTAAAAAAATCAAAAACATGAAAAAAATCAAAACCATGAAATAAAATCAAAAACTAAAAAAAAAATAAAAAATATAAAATTGATTCAAAAACATGAAATAAAAAAAGGTAAAATAAAAATTTTAAAAAAATGTTTTAATAAAATTAATTAAAAATAGACCTACAAAATTTGCTTAAAAGTTAACTGACAAAACGTAATTAAAAACAAAGCACAAAATCTATTTTTGCTTACCTAATAATAGCAAACACTCGGATCTACGCTTCTGGCAAGCCACTCACCGCGCCGTGTATATTGAATCTTTGTTCCAGACTGTTTCAGCACACTAAACCCAAATCACGGCTGAAATGATGCTGTAAATCGCCTGTAATTTCTTATTATCGTAACGTTTTTGCTACAAATGCACGCGTTAGTTTTCGTAGTTTGATGTCTGTGTGAACTAAATAATTTAGTTAATTAGCTAGTTTATTCTTGCAGTTGTGGCTCTTTTGCAGATAATCTCCCAATGCGCCAACGGTTCTTTGAGCATTTTGATAAGCCAGAATGTCGCTTGTATAGTTTTCTGCTCTCAAAAATCGCATGTATAGTTTTCTGCTCTCAAAAATCGCCTGTATAGTTTTCTGCTCTGAACAGCCGCAATAATCGCGCAAATAAGTACCTTTCTTGCTGATAATAATGAGCTGCTCTTATCAGTATGTCCTATCAGGATACAAGCGTGAAAAAAGAGCCGTTGGCACTTTGATTGAGAATTTTTTTAAATACGATTTAAACGCTAAATAAGAGCCAACAATTCTGTCGGCGTTAGCACCAAAACACATCTATCTGGTTTTCTGTTCATATTTTGAATGCATTCCAAGGGATGAACTTTGCTGAAAACGTTGCTGAAAAGTCTTGGCTGGAGGCTAACTTTAATGGAATACAAAGTAGCTGCTGTGAGAGAATTCAACTTTGCTGCCTGAAGCAAATTTGAGTTATCCTTGCTCAAGCAATTTATTCACGATCAACAGCGTAGCGAAGAAACGGAGATAACGCCGGGGTTGTGCAACTAAACCGGTATAGAAATGAAGTGCAGTGGGAAATATTTCCTAGGAATGAAATGTTTTACAGCAGCATTCATATAATGAAGTGTTTTATAGCAGCATTCATAGGAATGAAGTATTTTGTAGCAGCATTCATAGAAATGAAGTGCTGTGGAGAAATCTTTGCTAGGAATGAACTTCTGTAGGGAAACACTCATATTAATTCACTGTTTTACAGCAGCATCCACCACACAGTTACTCTGTAGCAGCAGCTTTGCAGCTAGATTTCGTATTCTGTTCTTGTAGGTAACCGTCGGAGCAACTGGCGCAGTAACAACATCGTACACTCAAATGTAGAGTTTCTCAAGTAGCGAGTTATCGAAAACCAGTTCTTTTATTTTCATATCCCGTTTCAGGATCACTGTGAAATCAACAAACAAAACTGCTGAGCTGAAACCTACCAGCTGCTGTGAAATATTACGTGTGTTTTTTGAATATTGCAGCTATACTCAGCAGTGCAGCTACCCAAAATGGAACATATTTGTTGACATTTTCGGCAGGTGAATCAGAAAAAACGTATGTGTATTGGTTCAAATGACAGTACGCCTTTACATGAATGTCAGTGTATTAACCTAATATTTCACCTCTCAGTACGCATGTATTAAGAAATATTTGAAATGTCAGTATATATTTGCATAAACGTGACCTGTATCAACAACATGTTTGAAAGTCAGATCTGAATGCAACTATCTGTAAATGTGAAAGTGTGATTCATAATGATGTATTCTCAACACAGTAAGACAGAGTCTACTGAGAAGCGTGTTATATCCGACACAGCGAACAATAAACAAGAAATAAGGAGTGCTTTTTCGCATATTAAACAACTAATAAAAAACGTCAACAGCGGTTCTGAATCATTCTACGGCACCTGGGAGTGTGTTAACTCCGAACCGTTTAGAACATAGAAACTATGTGGTTTCAAAAGGGATAATAATGATTCACGTGGTTGTTTCAACTGGCATATTTTTTACGTAGCAAGTAAGCAAACTGTGGATCTACTATTTCATGTTTTTAATTACCGGGACTTATTTACGAATATAATCTTGTAATGATTAGTGAATAGACATGCTATGTTTAGTGAGTAATTATATGCTGTGAGCAGCAAGTTATCAAGGCATACAGCACGTGACCTCTGAAAAACGTTAAATCACGTGACTTATAACCCAAAGTTTATCAGCAGTTTTGATGTGCTGGAAACAGTATGTGACTCACTGCAGCTGTAGCCGCAAAGTTTGTTTTACTACGTTGTTGATGATGGAGAGATCTGTTTGCTGTTCAGCTTTGCTGCTGACTATTATTGGCAGTGGTTGTTAGTAGAAATAAGTCCGACTATGTGTAATAATGTGTGAAAAGTGTTTATACCACAGGTTTGTATTAACACTTCAAAACTGTATTCATATAATACACTGTGAGTCCATATTTCTATACACACCAAACTGTGGTGTGAAAACCGTGTTCTGGAGCTTGCATTGTATATTCACTTCTCACCAACTAGTTTCACTGCCATATAAGATTTAGAAATCACATGACATCACGACTTAGGAATGAGTGCTAATAAACTGCAGCATATATGAAACCATTCTAGGTTTAAAATCACCCGTGTTCATACTTGAATGTAAGCTAATATCACAGAACTTGGTAGGTACAATCAGATACTGCAAAGCTTGGCCATTATATCCGACAACTGGTTTAGTCACGTGATCTACATGGATCATTTACGTAGGCAGCAGAACACCTGGAAGTTCTTTCACTCAGCACAGAATCAGGTTGGCATTGGTAGTTGATTAACTGAGCGGTGTATCTAGTTTACAAAAGATATAGTGTGTTCTCTTTAGAGCACGTGTCGCGCTAAGCTCGTAGCATCTACTGCAGTGTGTATGGTAGCGGTTGGTATTTATAATATGGTAGCGGCTATAAAAAGTTTAACATGGTAGCGCAAAATTGAGCCGTTTCTAGGGGTTGCGTAAAACAGCCAAAAACAACCATTCAGGCTAAAACTCGTTTTCTCCGCGCTCTCAGTATTCATATAATCTATTTTATTAACCTCACAATCAATCAAATTAAAGGTGCAGCATGTTATGTGTGTCTGATATAACGGCTCAAACCGGGATATCACGTGATTGTTTTGGTCACGTGTCATTCTCCGAATAAACTATAAGTCCGACCATGTGCAAGCAGATGTAAAAAGGTTTGGTTTACGATAGTGCTGTAAGCAGCACAGTCTGACTCTCTGCTGTGGTATAAACAATCATTTTCCAGTTTTATGCACCGCAGATTTTGTCCTAAAACCACTGCCTGGAGTTCAAATGTTGTATCAGCGTAACGATTAAATTGATATCTAAGCAGAGTGATAAGTGTTGATAAAAACCAGAATGTACAAAACCAGTTTAAAATTAAAACCCCCATAGCTCTTAACTGAAAGGGAGCCCACCACAAAAACAGGCTGCTAAGTACAATCAGATAAAATCAAGCGGTTCGGAACATGACCATTATATCCGACATTCTGTGATCTGTTCAATATCAGTCACGTGATTAGTTTTTTTTACAAACCATGGGCCTGTCTCACGTGCTCAGTCTGGTGCCTCATAATACAGTACCCTCTGAACCGCAGAAAACACCACCACGTGGATCATTCCGCACCGGTATCTTTTTTAACCACTACCCCAGCTCTCTCCATCACCCACTCCCTTCAATACAACCTTCCCTGCGGCCCCTTCCCTCACAAAACCACTCAAACCTCAACTGCTCACGTGACCGGTCACGTGACAACCCCTGTGTTTTTTTGCCGCTCTCTCAAATCACTTTTCGGACAACTCTCCTCCGGTTTTTCCCTAAACTGAAAAATCATTTTTTGAGCGACAAAAAATTTTTCAGTATGAAAATGTTCTGGAAACGTAATTTCTGCTGTCTCACCTTCAGATTTCAAATCATATTTAAGCAGGTAGTGATTAGTTGTGTTTTAAAATTTGATCTGATAATCTTTCTGAAAGTCACGTTACTTCTATCATCTCTTAAAATCATTCTACTAAAGAAATTTCACCTACTGCCACCATAGAACATACTCATTTCATATACTCAAAATATGTCTGCTACTAAGAAAGTTAAAGAAAGTGATTCCTTATCCCAGCTAAAAAACTCCGGAACTGTTGTTGTTGCCGACACTGGTGACTTTGAAAACATCAAGAAATACATGCCTCAAGATGCCACCACCAATCCATCCTTGATTTTGGCTGCTTCCAAGAGTGAAAAGTACTCCAAGTTGATTGATATTGCTGTTGAAGCTACCAAGAAACAGTTTGGTGATTCCATCAAGGACCACGACAAATTGGTTGAAATCGCTATTGACAAGTTGTTAGTTGAGTTCGGAAAGAACATTTTGGCTATCGTTCCAGGCAGAGTTAGTACTGAAGTTGATGCTAGATTATCCTTCGATACTGATGCTACTGTTGCCAAAGCTTTAGAAATAATCAAGTTCTACGAGGAAGAAGGTATTTCAAAGGACAGAGTTTTGATCAAGATTGCCTCCACCTGGGAAGGTATTCAAGCAGCCAAGATTCTACAGGCTGAACACCAAATTAACTGTAACTTGACCTTGTTATTCTCCAAGGTTCAAGCTGTTGCTTGTGCTGAAGCTGGTGCTTTCTTAATTTCACCATTTGTTGGAAGAATTTTGGATTGGTACAAGGCCAACACCAAGGATGAAGCTAAAGTTAAGTCCTTTGTTGGTGCTGCTGATCCTGGTGTTGTTTCAGTTAAGGCTATCTACAACTACTATAAGAAGTTTGGCTACTCCACCATTGTTATGGGAGCTTCTTTCAGAAATGTTGAAGAAATCAAGAGTCTTGCTGGTGTTGATTACTTGACCATTTCACCAAACTTGTTGGCTGAATTGCAAGAATCCAGTGATGATGTGCCAGTTGTTTTGAAGGCTGAAGACTCCAAATCTTTGGATTTGACCAAGGTTTCCTACATCGCCGATGAAAGCAAGTTCAGATACGACTTGAATGAGGATCAAATGGCCACTGAAAAGTTGAGTGATGGTATCAGAAAGTTCTCTGCTGACATTGTGACTTTGCACGAGTTGGTCGCCTCCAAGTTTTAGGTTGTGATGTGATATAATGTGATGTGAGAATATGGATTGTTTGTTAGAATAAGATGTGTTTTTTATGTATACTGTGGAGGATTTCTCGCTGTGGGAAGTCTGTTTCGTATATAGTAGTTTTATGAAGCAACTGTGTTGCATGTCGTGATGATTGTAGTGGGGGAGTTGTAAATGTTGAATCAGACACGAAGTGTGAGCTGTGAGGAAATCAAGTATGAATTCGGAGAGAAAGTTCTGTAAAGAAATAAAGTAAATCTCTGATGGAAACTGCTGGAGAAATGAAGTGAGAACTCTGAAGGAAAGTATAGTGAAGCAATCAGTTATGAGCACCAAAAAGAAACTGCTGTGAAGTGTACACCATATGCAAGTGATTGGCTCTGTGGAAGCCAAAATTAATGCTGTAGAAGCAAATATATACAGTAGAAGCAAATATATACTGTAGAAGCAACACATACTGTGGATTGATGGAGGAAACTTTGGTTCATCTTTATCACAAGGGAGTATTGTTACAGAGCTCATAGCAGCGATAAAATGAAACTTGCAGGTGAAACGTGGTCTTCAAATAGACGGATGTTGGGAGGTAGTTGTGGCATTTTCAACAGGCTGTATTGAATTGCTGGTCGTTGCAGAGACAAGTGTGTATTATGCGAGGAATGTGCTTTAAAATCATTTATGTTCAAAAAACCAGCTTTTTCTTTTGCCAGAAAAACAGTACTTGAGAAGTAAATATGCTTTGTAATCGTTCATGTTCAGTAAACCAGCTGTTTCTGTCAATAAAACTGTTCAGTTTGACAGAGCAGTTGAACTAAAACATAGCACCCAGGGGAAGTAATACCACAGTCTGCAAACTCTAGAGATGACTACAGCATCTTGAGAAAACATGACTCCGATGAAAGCAGGCCAGCCAATATATTCTTGACGGCTACAATTCTGAACTGCAGAAGTGCTTTCCACAGTGTTAATCAATATTTGCAACTGCTACACTACACAACATTACATATATGCTGACCAACTATACGCCACAACATTACACATATATTCTGAACAACAGCTACCAACTACACTAAGCATTAATACATATATTCTGAACAACAGCTACACTACACAGTACTACATATGGTCTGAATACATAAACAATATACGCTATTACATATGTTCTGAATATCAGCTAGAGTATACGCTATTACATATGTTCTGAATATCAACTAGAGTATACGCTATTACATATATTTTGAACAACAGCTACAATAAACGCCATTGCATATGTTCTGAATACCAGATACAATTAGCGTTATTTTATATATGCTAACAGCCAGCTACCATATATGTCATTACAAATATTCGAAACAGCAACTACAATAAGCGTCATCATATATATGCTAAAGAACTATACTGCGCAGCTTGGATCAATATACACCACAGCTACTTCCTAAAATGGACGTTATTACATATATTTTAAAAAGAAGATATCTATAACCCGATTAAATATATTCTGAAGAACATCTACGTTATACACCAGCATATATTCAGAACACAGATACAACGAACACCATTATATACATTCTGAATACCAGGTACTTCGTCATTCTGACTTCTGTGACTCAGCAATGTATAATGAGATAAGCAAGAACACAACCAAAAAAAGAAACCACCTACTGCCGTTTAAGGAAAGCATTTCTTCGGCGAACTTTGTGCGCCTCAACTTTTTAGCGCAGTTACATATTCAGCCTGCCTATATATCTGCACATGTTTTGTTTCAAAACAAGTTATCTTTCAGATTTAGCAGCAGCGTTCTAATATGAAATAAAGTGCTGCAGATTATTCACAAAAAACGGATTGTGATCATATGACGTCCCAAAAATCAAAATCTCTCAGCAAATACTGACTATATATAGGAGCAACATTGCACAAGCAGGACTGTGCATCACATATTTTGGTGCTTATTGGTAGGCAGAAGCAGTAGGGCAGATCGTTAAATCCGATGCGCATTATGAAAATCTTACGTGCTGGAATCCAGATTATCGCGCATAGAGTTGGTGAAAATGGGATGTATTTGGTTTACAGAGGATGTGTTGATGAGCTCTAGTACTATGTTGCAGATCGTTGAATAGAGAACTGGAGAGAGAGGTGAATAAAGCAGTGGCACGGTAGCATAATAATCTTTATGGTAGCGTAATAATTACATGGTAGCGTGGTAATGACATGGTAGTGTGATAACTACATGGTAGCGTTAAAAAGATACGGTAGCGTGATAACTACATGGTAGCGTGATAACGACATGGTAGCGT
>JAFNJT010000078.1:26538-44150 GCA_019649525.1 Hanseniaspora lindneri
TGATAACTACATGGTAGCGTTAAAAAGATACGGTAGCGTGATAACTACATGGTAGCGTGATAACGACATGGTAGCGTGGTAATGACATGGTAGTGTGATAACTACATGGTAGCGTTAAAAAGATACGGTAGCGTGATAACTACATGGTAGCGTGATAACGACATGGTAGCGTAAGTTCTGCCGATATGCAAAGCAGGACGGGAAAACGCCTGTGACTTGACTAAAAGACGCTTACAACAACTCCAGACACGTCAAAAATCAAAAACACCTTCTTCCTGAAACTGGTCAGCCCAGAATCCACCCAAAACACGGCCACTTCGCTGCCCCTGTGCTTCTCCCCAAACCGAGTCACGTGCATCGCTCCAAAGTGAGTCACGTGGCACTCACCATCTGTCTCGTTAACTCCGCTGTCTGAACAAGACCGGACTTAATCCAGAAAACCTGTTCCACCGCTACCATGTCAGCCGGCTTTAACAGAAAAAACATCCACCTATCCCCCCAAGCACATCCACCAAAAACTTTTCCGCCTCTTCTCCTAACGAAAAACCAACAGTTGCCCCCATAAAATGCCTCTCCCGCGACTAACCATCACTATCTCACGTGCCTAAACCACTAACTCACGTGCCCAAAACCTCTAAACTCACGTGCCCAAAACCTCTAAACTCACGTGCCAAACCCAACCCTTTATTCTCAATATTCCACCTACCGTTCCTATAATCTTACTTACTTTACCCTACCTTGGCAACTCCTGACCCCTTCTTATCTCCGCTGCGATCCTCTTATTTTTTTTTTATTTTTTTCTTTTTAATTTTTTTGCTCATTGTCCTGCCTACCCCATGTGATCGTCTCGGGTAAATAAGCTATCCTCTTTTTTTTTTTTCTCTTCCTCTTTTTTAAAAACCGAAATTATCCGTCCGCTTCCTCCTCTTTTACTTTTCTCCGTCCGAAATTAATACAATGTGCTCTATTTCCGTCTCCAAAATATGCATTCCTATTTTGCCGAATGGTGATTAAAATCACTCACTGCTTAGCTAATCATGCCACAAGTGCAAGTATTTACCACAAATGGCGCTGCTTCCCGGATTGGGAAATCGGCTATCGAATCTGTGTCTTTTGGTGGCGGTGGAGAATCGAAATGGTAATTACGGCAATTGGATTAATTGAGTTAATTGAGGTAATTCGGTAATTATGGACGCTACACTGCTTTCAGAATGGGTAATTATTTGTGGAGAGGAGTATATATAGTGGCGATTAAAACGGCTGGTTTTGGAGAGCCATTGGCATCGAGATCGGATTTAGCCGTTTAGGAGTACTTAAGTTGCAGAATTTAGGCAGAATTTAGGCAGAAAGTTAGACAGAAAGTTAGACAGAACTTTAGAAAGAGTATTCTCGTTTAGGCCAAGAGACTTCACCACAGCACAGTGCAGCCTGAGAAAGTACACCAGATAGCACACGATAAGCAGCAAGAATATATCGCAGTTACCGGTTGCCTTATAAGATAGTGTAGTACAGTATAATTCATCAGAACAGAGTACAGTATAACCGATTAGAATACATTACAATATAACCGATTAGAATACAGTACAGTATAACATACTAGAATATATTACATTACACTGCAGTATAATTCATCATAATACAGTACAGTATAACAAAATACATTACAGTGCAGTATAACCACTAGAATACAGTACAGTATAACCTATTAGAACACAGTACACCACAATAAAATACATTACAGTGCAGTATACTTCATCAGAATACAGTACAGTATAACAAAATACATTACAGTACAGTATAAACAACTAGAACACAGTACACCACAATAAAATACATTACAGTGCAGTATAACCACTAGAATACAGTACACCACAAATAACACATTACAGTACAACTAAATCGACTGGATTACACCACACAAAAACATGCTCGCCCCAGAAAGCCTCACCCGCGTCAACGACATCATCGCCAACCAGCGACAACCAAAAAAGAGAATCTCCAAGGCTTGCATCAAGTGCAAGAACTCAAAAAACAAGTGCATCAACATCGAAAAGGGTGTTTGCGAAAGATGCATCGAGCTGAATGAGATCTGCATCTACGACTACTCCCACGCCACCAACCAGGAGGACTCAAAAGTGCTTGTCTCCAAGGAGTACCTCACGCTTCTCCAAAACAAATCCATGCTCTGCGAGCTCCTGCTGAAGAAGATGTTCAACAACTTTGACAAGCTTGTTGGCAACGGATTTATCGCTGTGAATGAGCAGAACAGAGTGTCCCAATCTGGACTGACAGCTGAGGAGCAGTTATGGACGACTCTGATCCGTGAGAACCACCATTTCTGCAACCCTGGCGAGGTGAACACAAACTTCAATCACATGACAGCCATGTACAAGTCCAACCTAGAGATCAATCCGCTTATTCAGATGGTTTTGCCGAATGAGCTTGAGGTGGCAACAAAGACGCTCAACAGCATAAACGGGAACCATGTGACGAGTGTGTTCAATGACAGGGAGGCGGCTGAATTGATCAACAAGACGCACCAGATTGTGCTCAGCAACCCAGAGCAGAAGAAAAAGAGAAGAAGAATAAGCTCCAAATCAGACACGTCAGTGAGAAGCATGTCCCCAAAACAGCCTGCTGAGCCAACAGAGTACCACTACATCACGCCCAGCCACTCGAATTCGTCCCTGCTGCACAACCACAGGACCCACGTGCTGCCAACACTCGCTACAATAGGCATCCATTCCAACGGCCCAACACCAACAAACTCACCCAAATTTCAGTCACCTGACGCTGTTTCCCGAATAGGAAGCATGAAACCAAACGACGCCAGCCAGTTCAAACTGCCCCCACTCAAGCTGCCGCCAGCCCGGCCATCTTTCAGCCACTATATGCATTCTGAGCTTGAGGGGAATCAGACGCTTGTGTACGGCAAGGACGACAGGAGCAAGTTTGATCTGAAGATGATCTTGAACAATGATTAAAACATGTTGGTAGCGTTGAAGATGTGCTGTTTAGGAGCGTGAAATGGTTAGTGCGGATTTGATCTATGACTATTACCAGATATACAGGTTTGATGTATGTTTAGTGCCAGATATGCAGATATAATGTATGTGCATTGACATTTATGCAGATATAATGTATGTTTACTGCCAGATATGCAGGTTTGATGTCATTTTAGTGCCAGATATGCAGTTTTATGTATGTTTACTGCCAAATATGCATCTTTCATGTATGCTTAATAGGATGCATCCCTGAGGCCAAGTACCGAAACAGTGGTTCAGCTGTAATCCACGACAACTCCGTCAGCCACGCTGGATTGTCTGCACAGCCAGTAAACGAACAGTATATACTTCTTTATGATTCTTACAAATTGCGGCCCTACTATATATGGCACTGGTGTTCCAGCCGCTTAAAAGCATCTGATGGATATCCATCTGAAACACACCAGTGTTTTCTGGCTGTTTTGAAAGTTCAGAGTGGATCAAAACATCTAACAGAAGTTGTTTTAAAAATATATACGAACAGCTGGAGGAAGGGGATTGGTTATTTGTTTACTGACTTGCCAGGAATGAGTCTCATCAATGATTTGGGATAAGAAGTGCAAAAATAAGCACAGTGAACGATATAAACAAACAGAATAAGTACAGTGAAAGATATAAACAAACAGAATAAACAAAGTGAGAAGATATAAACAAACAGAATAAACAAAGTGAGAAGATATAAACAGGTAGACTAGATATAGTGAAATATATAAATAAACAGAATAAGCATAGCAACAACATATAAACAAGCAGAATAAGTATAGTGAAAGATAGTAACAATCCAAATTAATATACTAAAAGCACACAACCAAATACAACTAGCATACTTAACATAGCAAAAAGATATAGCAAACAAAATTAACATAATTAAGGTAAAAAACCTATAGCACAGAATTAACATAATCAACAAAATAGAAAGATATAACAAACAGAAGTAACATAATTAAGATAATAAAAAGAGAAAACAGACAGAATTAACACAACAAATATAGTAAACAGATGTAACAAACAGAATTAACATAATCAAAATAATAAAAAGATATAACAAACACTATTAACATAATAAACAGATACCACAGACAGAACAAACAGAATTAGCATAATAAATATACTAAAAGATATAAATAAGCAAACTACACGTAATAAAAAGATATAAACAAGCAAACTACACATAATAAAAAAATACAATAAATCAAAATTAACAAAATTAACATAATCAACATACTAAACATAATAAACAGATATCACAGACAGAACAAACAGAATTAGCATAATAAATATAATCCAAAGATATAAATAAGCAAAATTAACATAATAAAAAGATGCAATCAAACACAATAAACATAATAAAAAGATGCAATCAAACAAAATTAACATAATAAACAGATACAATCAAAATTAACATAATAAAAAGATACAATCAATCAAAATTAACATAATAAACAGATACAATCAAAACAAACACAACAAAAATAACAAAAACAACCTCTTACGCCAGCGCAGGAACCAGCACAATGCACACCACAGCACCAGCCAGCCACATCGCAAAGTAGCCCCACAGGTACACGTGCATTCGACGGATAAACACGTTCCACTGCGTCAAGCAGATGCTCAAAAACTCGCTATCGTGTTCGGAAATGTCCGCTATGTTATCTAAATAATGCTTCAGCCGTGTGTAGTCTACATCAATGTACACTCCATCCGCTACCGCATTTGGGATGTACTCTGGGTTCTCAGTGAATCCAACATGTCGCTCTCGTGACTCAGTATTTGCCTTATTATCATGCCTGAACTTTTCATTGCCCATTTCAAGCTGTTTCTGAAGACTGTGCTCCAAAACCATGGATATGATACCAAAATATCCCAGCTCATTTGAGTGGTAGTTTGAAAAAGACGAGTAAGGATTCTCTTCAGTCATCGGCTCCACATCAAGATCCAGAAAACTTGTTTCCTTGGAGATGATCCATTTCAGGAACTGTGATTTCGAGATCATAAGCGAAACTATTGGTATCGTGACTGGCACAAATAACAGCACCAGAAACGACTTCAGAGATGTGTTGTGCAGAAGCTCCAGCTTGGTTATTTCCAGCAGCTTTTCACGTGATATCTGGTGCTCTGGTTTCTTCTGGAGCTGGTAAACAGACAGATGTTTTGTATTCATTTGATGGCCTTTTATTGTTTTTCTTTGGTGGGCTGCCTGCTGCAGTTTTTCTGATATTGTTTGTGAGTTATTTGACAGGAGGGATCGATTTGTGGGTGAATTAGTTTCCAAAATGGGGAGCGGTTTTGTAGCTTTATAGTTCTGGTACTGTTTTTGATCCGCAGTTTGTCTGCTGTGGTTGTTTGGATCAAATATATTATTTCTGCTGCCCACTGAAGCATTTTTATTGCCCTCAGCACTCTTTGAATTCCCACTGTTGCTATTGGATTCATTGGTTCGTGATTTTGGCGAATCAAAAAGCATATTCGTTGACACTGTCACCTCACTGTTTGAAGACTGGTGAGCAAAACTTGATCCATTCATTGTTGATGGTGTTTTCTGCTGTGTCACATTAGAATTACTTCTCATCACACCATATCCCAGCGGAAGATCTTGAGAGCTCCTGAGTTTCAGCTGAAGCTGTGAATTTGTTTTGAGATCATGGCGCCCTACAACATATGCCAGCTCAGCATTCCCAAAAACAACATTGTCCATCGTATGAGTGGTTTCCAAACCAGCTGATTTTGGCACTGGTTCATAGTCGTTCATGGGATTAATAGCAGCGTTTTTTTTAGCTGTATAATTTCTTGGTTTATTTCCATCATCAGAACCAGTAGTTCCTGTATTCAGCTCAAGATTGGACCGCTGTTTGGTGTACCGGAACTGCCAGCTGTCGGCATCTGATCTGCTTGTTTCAGACATTAATATACTGGTGGTGAACTAATTCGAGAGTTAAATTGACTGAAAGTAGGTAATTTTTGGTGTGAGTAGGTAATTTTTTGGTTTGAGTGCTGTTTTGATAAGCCTAATGATACAGGAAATGCAGTATTTCAATGGTTTAGCCTTATTATGGTCTCCTTTTTGGTTAATTCTGATCCTTGAAATGTCTCTGCCAGTTAAATTTAGCAAGTGAAATTTTTATTTCACATTTCGAAAAATGAAAATCAGCCGCACCAGTACAGCTGTTTCCCGATTGGGAAAATTAAATACGTTTTTTATAAAACGTCACGTGCAGTTGTTAAGTCCGGCGGCTTTGCCAGTGAAGTCACGTGTGAGTCGGTAGCATTGTGTATGTGGTGTCTGGACTTGATTTCAGCCGCGTTTGCGTGCGGGATTGCAAGTGGCGTGCGGTTTGCAGGTGCTGTGGCATGAAAAAAGTCTGTTGTTCCCAGCGAAAATCAAAAAATGGCACCCATTTTGATGATAGAATCACAGGGAACCTCTGTCGGAGTTAAGAAAATAGCTAACATCGGACATAAGCGGCGCAGCCCCCTGGCCACGATTTATTCCAGAGGCAGCAAAGAAAAAAGCGTCAGCAGCACTGCTCAAATTTGCAGCCACCTGTTCAGCTGATTTCTGCGAATAATGCTGAGAAAACACCACACATCTTTTGGTCACGTGGTATCGGCGTTAAGACCTCTTATTTTTTTTTTCTTTAAAAATGCAGCAAACTTAAAAAATTCATCGGATATAAAACAACTACATCTGTTTAATCAATTACGGCCTAAAATTATCATTCCTGATGCACATTATCTTGCAATCTTTCTGGATTGTTAGGAAGCCAAGAACTGTCTCTCCGATTCAGGCCAAATCAGGAAATTCCCCAAACCACACCATTCACACTCTACCGCCTAAAAAGGACCATTTATTTCCTCATATAGCATCTTCTTCAGTGTTTCCATCAGCTCCTCATTGTCTTCTGTTTGCTCCCAGGACTGCGAATTAACATCACTGTCAAGTCTCCAGAACTTGTCATTCACCACATCAACGTCCGGGTAAGACGGCTCATCCTCAGGATCATGGTATGACTCAAGGAAAGGATGCTCCAGAGCGTCCTCAGCAGATATTCTTTTGTGGGGATTAAACGTTAAAAGTTTGTCCAAAAGATCTATAGCCAGCGGATCAGTGTGTGGAGGGAAAAATTTGGACCAGTCTACTTTATCAAAAACAGGCAAAGACCTTACATATGCTCGCGCTCTGTCGGACTTTATAATATTGAAATCCACCTCACTTGGTGTTCCAAGCTTTTCAAGAATCAGTAACAGCTGGTGGTGGTAATCTCGGCCTGGAAATACTGCCTTTCCATCATTCAAAAGTTCTCCGAGAATGCAGCCACATGACCATATGTCAACTGCTGTGGAATATTCTTGAAACGAAAGCATTATCTCCGGTGCTCTGTACCATCTGGTAGCAACATATTCCGTCATAAATCCAATCATATCCTTTGCATTAGAACCAGTCGAAAGCAGGCATCTTGAGAGACCAAAATCACAAATTTTCAGGTCACAGTTGCCGTTTAAAAGAACATTGCTGGGCTTCAAATCTCTGTGAATAACTTTAGCTGAATGAATAGCCTTCAGGGCCCTCAAAATTTGGTAAGTAAAGTACTGAATATGCTCATTTGTTACTGTTCTCTGGCCAGTTTGCTGGAAAGAATGCTTTGAATTGGAAATAACTTTTGAAAGATCAGTATCCATAAGTTCTTGAACAAGATACACTTCATCAAAATTCAAGTACGAATCTGGCTTTATGATGTCTAAAATGGTGATTATGTTTTCGTGGTCATGAAACAGCTTCAAAAGCTTCAGTTCTCTCAGTGTTCTTGTTATTAAAAGAGGTTTCCCCATTGGCAAAATCTTTTTAATCGCAACATTTGTTTGTATTTTCTCTTTGGTTTCTGGCACCATGTAGTTGTGGATGGCAGAAACAACAATTCCATATGCGCCTTCACCAACAAGCTCTCTCAGCTGGTAGTACGGAGGAATGTTGAACGTGATCTTTTTGGTTCGCTGGTTGGAGTCTGGTGTGTTCATTTGTGCGGGATTTTTATTCTTATTTTAAATGTTATTTTTCTTATTTTAAATGTTATTTTTCTTATTTTATTTTATTTGGATGTTCTGAAGTGCAAGGGAAGATCGAGATTCAAAACTGGTGTATTTGAATTTAATTATGGTTCATTTACCACTCTGAACTATGTTTTTGCTTGGTGTTCTGGGTATTTAAGTGCAACTGTGAACAAAATTATGGTTTGAAATGTTTAAAATATAAACACAAATATGGCTTAAAATATAAACAAAGCATGTATCGGCTGAAAATTTTTCAAACCTTAAATCACGTGGGCTGAAAAAAGAGCATTGTTATGACAAAAGCCGAAAACAGGCACCAAAAGAGGAATGAGAGATAGTAAAAAAAAAAGAAACCACGTAAATAGGTTCATTAAGCGAGGATACTAATGTCTGTTATTCAGGACAGTACAGGTAGCATTCCGATCGTGAGAGAGCCCACAGTCACGTGCGCCGGAGTTCGCGCATGGGGGTACCACGGAGTTCATTTTTCATCGGCGTTAAGGTTTACATCGCTACCATATTAAGTTTGACGCTACCATATTATTTTTGGACGCTACCGTGTTATTTTTGCCGCTACCATATTAGTATTTACCGCTACCATATTAGCAATTACCGCATCAAGTTTACGTTCACCCCTACCGTTACAACTTCTTTGGCACAGCATCACCGCAAACAAACAGCGCTGGTATTTCAACCTCTGATTATTAGTTTTCCACGGTCTGTCATCACAAAAAACAAACCGCCTGAGCTTTCCAAAACCACACTCTCACACACAAATACATCTGTCCACGTGACCTGTTGCTCATGCTGTTTTCATCGGAGATAACATTTTTCTTTAAAAAACCGCTCCTGTTGCAAAAATAAGTTCAAAATTCAAATCTTATATTTTCACTCGCTATATAAACTCAATAAACTACCCCCCAAAACTAAAATCCACACACGCCAACCAGAACAACTACTCCACCGAAATGAATGTCCTAAAGAGGAAAGTCAACATCTCCCTGATCCAGCTAGCCGGCTCAACGCCTGACAAGGCTGCCAACCTAGCGCGGGCTGAGAAAATGGTTGCCAAAACCATGGAACAATATCCAAAAACTGAGGTGATTGTCTTGCCTGAGTGCTTCAATTCGCCCTACTCGGTGAAGCTGTTCAGAAAGTACGCTGAGCCAATCGTTTTGAATGATGCCGAGAAGTCCCCATCCGTGTTTAAGTTGTCAGAACTCGCTTCCAAATACAAGATCCTATTGGTTGGAGGATCAATACCGGAGATTGAGGAAGCAACAGGCAACATTTACAACACATCGCTTGTTTTCAATGCGTCAGGTGACCTAGTTGGGAAGCACAGAAAGCTTCATTTGTTTGACATTGACATTCCAAATGGGATCACCTTCAAGGAATCAACAACCCTCTCTCCTGGTAACAAAGTTACCACAATTGACAACACTGAACAAACAGGTCTCAAGTTTGGGTTAGGAATCTGCTACGACATGAGATTTCCAGAACCAGCTATGTATTCTTCAAGAGTCGAACAAGCAAACTGTTTGATCTACCCGTCAGCTTTCAACACAGTGACAGGCCCACTACACTGGCACCTTTTAGCCAAAGCTAGATCCATGGACAACCAGGTCTACACTGTACTTTGTTCACCAGCAAGGGCTGCAGAGGGGCTTGTTGATGAGTTTGGTGACCCAGTTTACAGGGCTTATGGACACAGTTTGATTGTCAATCCACGTGGTGAGGTTGTTGTTGAGGCTGGAGAAGGTGAGGAGATTCTGAATGCTGAGCTGGATGGAGGCGTTATTGATGCCATCAGACAGGCCATTCCAATTGGTTTCCAGAGAAGATTTGATGTGTATGGCCAGGTTTCTTTGCAGGAGGAGAAGTAGGTGCTGAGAAATACTGTGCTATTTTGACACAGAATATGCTAGTTTTAGCAAACCCTTTTTCAATGAGCAAACAGAACTACACTCTGGTGCAAAATGTTCCTCGAATAATCATCAACCCACACAATCATGCCGTCAGGAATGCTTTAAACAGTCAACCAGCCACTTTAAACTGACAGCCGTGCTGTGAATAGGCTGCAGGAGGCTCTTGAGTAGGCTTCTGAGTTATATATGGGATCAAGGTCCGCCAAACAACTCGTTTATCAGCGTTATTAGAATCGCAAACCGTCCTCCACAAAATAAACAGCCAGTTTTAGACTCAACAGATCTAAAATGAGCAAGTATGTTCCAGTTTTAAATTCAACACAATCCAATTATCCAGCAACTGACACTTTTAAACCAAAAAAAAAAGGTTTTTCAGCCAGGTGCATGCTCTCTTTATATATCTCGGAGCCTTGAATACTCGTTTTCTTTTGTGAGCCCTGTAAATCTCTTTCTCGTGCTCCACCTACGATATAGTCTGCGGACCAGAGATTCCCGGAACTCTGATTCTCAGCTTGTGCGTCCAAGGAAGCTTTGGAATAACACCTACACACACACAAACAAAAAAGTTGAAGCTGAACATAAGCAGCGAAAATCTGGAGTAGTGGGTGGATATCAAAAACAGACCGATTGGGAAAAGAATCAGGAACTTTCTAGCTGGGGTAAACTGCACTCCATTGTCAATCTGCTCCCACATGGTCAGGTTATCAAAGCAGCCACCATTGAGATCAAATGGTGACCCCTTGATCATGTGAAACATTATGTAAGAGCCGCAGCAGTAAAGCGTGTTTGTCAATGTCCATGAAAGTTCTGTTATTTGGGAGTAGTTATTAGATTTTAAAAAGAGTGAAAGAACTGTTTTCAGAATCACAATGATCAAAAAATGAACCAACCACGCGCCTCTCTGGTCAATCCACAGAACATTCATGTTGATGGAAAGCTGCTGATCAGTTTCATCTTCGATAGATTCTGGTTCAACATGTGATATGATGGAAGAAGATCGTCTTCTTCTGTGGTCCTTCACAGGCTTGATATTCATCGATGTGGAGATTGAATTTGACTCCTTCTTGTTGCGAAAACCAGGTTTTTCAATAATCTCATCTTCAGTTGCAGGAAATGGAATAGATTCAGTGATTTTGTTGTCTTCTGAATCAAAGGAGCTTCTTGTTTCTTTTGAGTGTAAGGACTTGTTATCGCCGGTTGAATCAGGTGATAAAGTAGCAGACATGTCGGATTTAGGCAAGTTCTTGGTGCAGAATCAGATTCTCAACAAAAATATATCTATTTTTTGGGTTTTAAGAGTTTTGATTGTGATTCTGTTGACATGTAATGTGAGTTTTTATACCTTTCGAGTATCAAGATGAGGGTTTAAATAACGGTGGCAAGATTTGGGCGGAGATAACCGTTTAGAGATTTCAAAAAAAAAAAAAATCGGATATAAACGTTTGCACTGGGAGCGTCGGATATAAATTTTTGTAGTCGTAGCTTCGGATATAAATTTTTGGACAGGGAGCATCGAATATAGGGGTCCTGTTTTTGTTCGGTCGGAGTTAATTTCATTTGGTGTGTTTCCGTCGGACTTAAGCGCCGAATACCAACCCAAGACAAGACATAACTGCCAAAGCTTAGGGCGCAATCTGTTTTTTTTGCACCACTAAATGCATCAAACAGGTGCCACTTAATCATCCTTATCGCACACCGTGCCCACAGTAAAATATTTTCCACACGCTTAAGCTATTGGCAGGGGTGTTTAACAGACCTGAATTTGAACATATTTTTGTCCGGGTAACTTACTTGCTCCTTCACCGTTCGCCGTAAAAAAAAGACCCTTCTAAAAATAGTATTGATCACGTGAGGAGCTGACCCTCAAAACCAAGCAAGGGTATATCCGATAGACATAAAAAACCGCACCAGTTGCTGCACAAAAATTTTCCGCTGAGGTGCACCAGACACTTACAACTACAACTCCTTATAAAGGACTGTTTCTTTTTAACAAGGCGTTCTTGTCCACTTTGTTGGCTTCTATATGGACAGTTCACATATTTCAGCAACCTGATATAGGTCTCTTAAATCCGAAGTAAACATATCCCAAAGAGGAAATAAACAAATCTGAAACACACCAAAAAAAAAACATCCAACCTAACGGCATTCTTGGCCAAGGAAATGGCATTTTTGTAGGGCAATTTGTCAAAAAACAGGCGTAAAAAAAAAAAAATTTGTCCAGATTTATTATTAGAACAATCGAAGTCAAAATCTTAGTACATATATAAAGGGATTATGGGTTGTGAAAAAATCTGTTCTTTTACAACAAAAAAATTATTCTTTGATTTAGTTATTTAATTAATTAATAAAATTATTTTTTTTAACTTTGTAAAATTATATCAAACAACCCAGACTATCGCCTACTTGTTGTATTCATTCAGGATTATAACTTTACCCAATTTTATAGAAACATGGCTAGCAAAAACTTGAAATCTGTTAATGAGACCATTAACGGCAACGATGATACAGAATCTTCAACCGCTCAACTTCAACCGAGAAAAAGAGCAAAAACTACAGAAGAAAAAGAACAGAGAAAAATGGAACGAATTTTACGTAACAGAAGGGCAGCACATAAATCTAGAGAGAGAAAAAGATTTTATTTGAATCTTTTTCAAGAAAAATCCGAAAAATATGATTTGCTCTTTGAAAAGCTCCTGGAAACTGGAATCTTGGAATCACACGATGCTTTTAAGAATGACGCCGTTTTCACCAAGTTAAAAAATGAACTTATGGAGCTGAATAAAAAGCAAAGCAAATTTGAAAGGGAAAACGGAACTGTGAATTCCTCTATACCAAAAAAGAGTGAAAAGGACAGTGAGGAAGACGACTATGAAGATGAAGAAAGTGAGATCAAAGACCAGCTGCAGAACACCGCAGATGCCTTACTTTTTCTTGAGCCGGAATCAAGTACCAAAAAGAGAAAACTAAATTCAAGAAAGGACTCTTCTGTCACTGTCGTTACATCCAGTTCCACAACTCCAGATTTTGCCGGTGTCTCTAAGTATGAAGACTCAAATGGTCAGATTTTGGATGACGGCAATAGCTCAAACGCTTTGCTATCTCCTACCAACAGTATAACTACTATCAAAAACAATGAAGATGTAGTATTATCAAAGCCTAATTTTAATAACAACAAAATTAATACTTTGGATTTGTCTTTAGAACTAGGCATTGATTTAGAAGAGCCTGCTTATAACATGAACAGCAACGCTTTACTATGCGATTCAGAAGTCGACGATGTATTGATCATGCAGCGTTATCCAGCAGTGATAACCTTTAATAAAACTACAAAACGAATAGCTAGGAAAGAAGGAAAGAGACTTCTTCTGCACTCTTTTTTTTTGATTACAGAACCAATTAAAAGTTGTTTTATTTGCTATTTCTACAGCAGCGACTTTTAATGCTTGTTTTTCAACACCACTCAACCTTGGTTTGTTTTTATGTTTTTTTTTAGTTAATGAAACAATTCTCAATAATTTATTTGCTAGCCAATCCTGAATGAATATGATAGTCTCACCTTTTTGTTTCATTATCCTAAAAAAAAAAACATTAACTAAATCTAAAATAAACCGTTAATAATGTAAGTGTGTGTTTTTAAACAAGTCTCCCTTTGTTTTGTTGTTTTATTTTGCCTGCAGCGCAAGATGGCATGGTTTTCAATAATAAGTTGATTTCTGGATTAGATCACATTGATTTTGATGTAGATTTTGAAAAAATCTTTTAAACTTTAGTTTTAACAAAGATATACGATTGTTAGTCTTGGTTTATGATTTTGATCGGCAAACAAAAAACAATTTTATAGTGATTCCATTTCAAGAAATCAAAAGTTCTGTTTGAAAGAATCTAGACACTGATTTTCACAGTGATCTTTGAACATGTTGTTATGCATCGAGTTGCCATTTAAAACCCGTTGTGTTGTTTTGAGATGATCTGATACCTGGTTGATATCGTGGCGCACACTTTTAGTATAAGTTCTAGACGCGTCTGAAAATAGATTTGAAGTCTTTGAAAACTTTACATTATTATGCGACTGATTAACTGTTTTATTTCAGAAAAAAAAAAAAAAAGCACACACATTACAATGGAAAACACTCGCATAAAAACATGTTGGATTCTTTGTTCCCAAAAAAAGATTATTTCTTATTTTAGGGCTTATATGGATCTTGATTTCACACTTGGAATTACATTTGATTAATAAACTGTTTGGATATCAAAACCTAAAATCAAGTTGCAATTAGTATAAATCTCATTGGTTAAAGACTTTACTTCACTTCGATCTCTTAGTAGCGTTTAAACAACTATTGTTTTGTTGTTAAGAGATTTTCTGTTATATATTAGGAGATTCCTTTTAACTGTAAAATATAAATTATTGAAAACAATGTTTTTGAGCAGTTAACGCTGCCAAAGTCTCTGTAAGTTGAAATTTGCAAATGATTTGTTAGTAGTGCAGTTCTCATATTTCTTATCGGATAATCATTGGTTTGCTGAGGCAAAAATAGATTCACAGACAAGGTGTAAACCTGAACAAAAATATCCTACAGGTCAAGAAACTAAAAGTATGCGCTGAATAATTATATAACAGCTTCCCGTTTAAATGTATGCAGTGAATAATTATATAACAGCTTCCCGTTTAAATGTATGCGCTGAATAATTATATAACAGCTTCCCAATCAAAAGTATGCGCTGAATAATTATTCAAGCGCTTCCCATTTAAAACTATGCAGTTAATAATTATATAACAGCTGCCCATTGTGTCTTTAATCGAAAAAATAAAATAAAAATTGTCAGTAAATGCAAGCTAGTAACCTCGAAATTGATTGGCAGAAACCTCACATAAAAAGAAACCACACATAAAAAGAAATCGTAAAAAAAGCCTGGCGCACGTTTACGAGTATAGTTTTAAGGGGCGCTAATCAACCGTCTCTCTACATTTCGCTATCTCACCCTATAAAAGATCAAAAAAAAAAAAAAAAAAAAAATACTGTTTAAAGCCTTCGCAACCATCTATACTTCCCGTTATGTGGTACGCAGTTCCCTCCTGAAATTAGTCTTTTTGCCCTAATTATCACCTTTAAAATTACACTTACTCACCCAATTTAAACACTACATGTTAATAGCTAATTCATCCAGCTTAGTTACCTGTTGAAAACAAAATTATAGTTTCCAAAAGCATGCACAGTTTTTCATTGGTCCGTATTGAACACTTTCAAGAGCCGAAATTCGCTAAACTCAATTACGTATTATATCTTTCTCCAATATGATTTATGAGTGCGTAATTAAATACAACCAAAATATTCACGTTACCGTGACTAAAAAAATTGTTGATAATAAATTAAAAAACACATTTTTTTTTTTTTTTATCTCTGCGTGTGGGGTAATTCATGACAAGAATTTAGATCATTCACGTTTCTCACTTATACTTGCGAAGATTATACGTTTTTTAAGGGAGTGGTACAATGGCTAAAAAATAAAAATTGATGATTAAGATTTAGACATAAAACATATACATATATATATAAATGTTACCACAACCATCCCATGATATTGCTATAAATTCAGATACACTTGAATTCTTTTATTGAAGATGAAAGAGGTGATGAAGATACAAACCAATCATACCAAATCTTTTATCAAATAACACTTACACTATGGAATACGAATACTCAAGAAGTGATCTTTCATTAGCCAACCTAGCTTCTAAAAACCTGAAGAAGATGCAATCAATCTCGCTTGAAGAGACGCCACATCTGTTGCAACAAAGCACTGAGATGGCAAAAACAAGCTCAGGCTCCACCTACAACACACTGGCCCCAATAAAGTTTCCTAACATGTTGCCTATTGATGAGGGCAACGAAAACTTAGTTTCTGACTCTGCATTAGGGGCTATGTACAACAATACAAACCACGTGATGACCAGTGACTCCTACTACATGGTTTATAAGCAGGTCTTACAAAACTTGTACAAAGCTTTTTGGTTGGATCCTTACAAGAAAGCAATCCATCAGTACCAAACATTTGTTTTGGGCTCCAGCTCCATCTATGACTGCTTGAATTTTAACATCATATCTAACGGCATTAACAATGCAACAAATAACGCAAAAGTGCTTGTTCTTTACACAGGTTTAAACAGCAACAAGTTTTTGCAGTCCTTTGAATCAAAAACAGTAGATGTGATGTACTCAAATGTTGGAACAAATAAGTTTGATTTGAACCAATTGAAGTTTTTGGTGTCAAACAACGACTACAAAATGATTTGCTTCAACTATGTTGACGAGTCAATCGGGGTGAAGGTACACTTGAAGGAAATCTTCTGGTTTTTGAAGGAGCATTCAAAAAACAAAAAGGTTTTACTAGTCCTGGACTGCAACGGAGCTCTTTCTTCTGAGCCTTTGGATTTGACAGAGTATCCTTTCGATTTAGTTTTTGATGACTCCAATGACTTGAACGGTCCACAAGGATTGACTTTTGGTGCGATGTCATCAAGCTTTTTAAATTACCTAGCTTCCTTGAATTCTCTCTCCATGTTCCAGGTTTCTGAGTTAATGAATTTATACAAGCTCGCAAAATCTTGGAATCTTGTTGATTCGTATGGAGACGATTTTTTCCTTGATGGAAATTTGAAGCTGCAATACGGCACATCTGAGGAATCTACCATTGATCATGATTTGATTAAAATATCCAAGGTTTTGCTATTGGGTTTAGACGTGGCTTTGCACTCCTTTGTGGAGACTGATTTAAGAGTTTACTATCAGAAATGTTATGAGCTAAGTGAATTTTTGAAAACCAGCGTTCAAAAAGTTTTGAATTTAGAGCTTGTTACGGATTATAGGGAAGGCGAGCATGCGCTGGTGAATGGGTTAACCTGTGTTCAGTACTTGAACACTGAGCAATTGATTCCCTACTTGTTCAACTCTTACAACGTTTCTATCTCTGAGGGCAGAATCACTAATATGAAGTTTAAAACTTCTTTGTCTAAGATTGATATTAAGTATTTCAGAATCAAAAACATTCAGCCTGTCATTGTTCGTGATTTCATAAACTCAGGACATGATGCTGAGAATTACACTGAGTACAAGATGCTGTTGAGCATTTTGAAAAAGTCCATAGAAGCTGTTGACTACATGTCAGGGAAGAAGGGTTACTCTAGTGTGTCTATAGCCGAAACGTTATAATGCGGTTTTGAAAGTGGTGGTGGAGAAACCAAAAAAAAAAAAACAAACACATGAACGACACGTTCCATTAGATGAATACGATTAAAGATGAGGAAGAAAAACAACCTGTTGCATCCTGGGGTAGATATATATTTTTTTCCATTTATCTAATTTCATTTTTATTTCTAGTATATACTTTGGTATGTTTTATTTTACCCATTTTTACTATGAGAGGATGATTCCTCGCACACTGCGACATATTTATTATTGCTGGTAAAGGATAACGTATTTAGTGGCAGTTTTGGCGCGTAAATGTCTGATATAACGACTGATAGAAAATAGATGTGTTTAAAGGGGCTAATAATTATTGGTTGGTTCTAACTCACCTATTTTCTACGTAGTGG
>JAFNJT010000079.1:0-43438 GCA_019649525.1 Hanseniaspora lindneri
CACTACGTAGAAAATAGGTGAGTTAGAACCAACCAATAATTATTAGCCCCTTTAAACACATCTATTTTCTATCAGATGCATGGATCGGATTTAAAAAAATCAATATCCGTGTTTAAGAATTTTTGCTTTTTTAATTTTAAGATGAGCAAGCACTAACATATGAAGAAATAAGTAATAAATCACGTCAAAGTAACAATAATAAACCACGCCAAAGTAGTAATATCAAATGGGAGTTAAGGATCACAAATCAAAAGAAAGTAACAAGAAATTGAAAACTTCTTCTTCAGGCGATGTCAAGTCTTTAGCCGAAAAGATCAAGCAAAAAGCTTTGGAAAACATGAAACAGAAGAAAGAAAGTGAGAAAGCAGAGGAACATGCTAATGATGATGTTGAAAAGGAAGATACAGAGGAACAGTTAGAAGAAGATGAGTCAACAAGCAAACCAATAAGCTCTTTCAAAGATCTAGATCTTGTTCCTGAACTTCAAGCTACAATTGCACAACTAAACTTTACCAAACCAACAGAAATCCAAGCAAAATCAATTCCTGCAGCTTTGAAAGGAAGCGATATTATTGGGATTGCCCAGACCGGATCAGGTAAAACTGCAGCATTTGCCATTCCAGTTTTGAACCAGCTCTGGTACGATAAATTATACAACTACTGTTTGGTGCTTGTTCCTACTAGAGAATTAGCGCTACAGATTCAAAAAACCTTTGATGCATTGGGTTTGGAGATGGGATTAAAAACATGCTGTATTGTTGGAGGAATGAATATGCTAGAACAGAGCAGAGAGTTAATGAAAAAGCCACATATAATCATTGCAACACCAGGTAGACTGATGGATCATCTGGAAAATACAAAGGGTTTCAACTTAAAAAACCTTAAGTTTTTAATCATGGATGAAGCTGATAGACTGTTAGATTTAGAATTTGGGCCAGCCATTGACAAGATATTAAAAATATTGCCTGTAGCAGATGATTCCAATGGAAGAAGAAACTTTTTGTTTTCTGCAACTTTAACTGAGAAATTGAATAAACTAACCAAGGTTGCTTTAAGAAACCCAATTCTTGTTAAATGTAACGAAAACAACAAAACTGTTGAAACATTAGTTCAATCTTTGATTGTGGTACCAGGTGGCTTGAAAAACACTATTTTGGTGTACTTATTAAGTGAACATTTGAACAAATCAGTCATCATATTTACCAGAACCAAATCTAACTGTGAGAGACTAAATGTTTTATTGAACATGCTTGATTTTAAATCCTGTGCTTTGCATGGTGATCTATCCCAGCAACAAAGAAACGGTGCTTTAGATCTTTTCAAAGCAAACAAAAGAAACCTGCTGATCGCCACTGATGTTGCTGCTAGAGGGCTAGATATTCCATTTGTTGATATGGTTATTAACTACGATATCCCAATTGACTCTAAATCATACATCCACAGAGTTGGAAGAACCGCCAGAGCAGGTAGATCAGGAAAATCTATCTCCTTGGTCTCTCAGTATGATCTTGAGCTTATTTTAAGAATTGAACAGGTTCTTGGTTTTAAGTTGCAGAAAGATGAAATCAACAAGCAGCTTGTTCTTCAACTCAGGGACAACGTTGAAAGATGTAACAGTGAGGTGATTATGGAAATGAACAGAAAGAGCAAGGAAAAGAAGAACAATAAAAAGAGAGGCAAAAGATCAAGAGACGATATGGATAAGGATGAAAAGTAAATAGTCTCAATATATACCATTTTTTTTAAATAGGCAACCCCAAATCCAGAATTTTCAGTGACTTTTTGAGTACTTATTATGCAGAGTTTTGCGAAACAATGGTGATAAATTAGTGCTACCATATCCTGTTTTTTATAGCAGGCAGACAGCAGCAGTGTTGGATTTGACTTTTTTTTTTCATAGCTATATGGCAGAAACTTTTAAAGGCTACTTTGAAGGAATTATGAGTCTTGAATATTGATATAAAAAGCTAACTTTTGATTACAATAAAGCACCAAAAGTACTTAAACGTTAGCACTATTTCCAAGAATTTCAGCAGTAATACTGCATAGTTCTGTTTCAGTTCTGCTTCGGACACTGTTTGTTTCAAACGCTTTTTTCGGAGATAACATCTTTTGATGTACATGCATGTGTATTCTTTTTTTTTTTTTTTATCAGCCACTTTATGTCCGAAAAATGTGCTAAAAACTCAACTAAAAAAAAAGCAATTTTTTTTTGCCTAGAATAGCAATATTCGAACTACAATGAACATTGCCATAACTCAATGACAAAATAGAGTAACGCAGAACCAAAACTAACGCCACAGAAAGATATTTGCACTGTGATTAATTTTAATATCCATTTACATCAAGATGGTTTCTGTGGAATTAGATCATATAGCTATTGGTACAAATAAGCAAACTAATATTCAATCTTACAACAAAGCAAGCAAGCACATCGCGATTGGTTGTCATAGATCAGTGCTAGTCTACGACACAGAAAACAAATTACAGCATATTTTGAATGGTCATGAACATGTTATTACTTGTATCCAGTATCAGGATGACACCAAAATTAACCAATTGATAACTTGCAGTGAAGATGGAAGCTTTATTGTTTGGGAGAATTACAGGATGTTCAAAAAAATTCAAATCAATAATATGGAAAAAGACGTGATGCACAGCATCAACAGTATTTCATACAGAAACGAGTGTTTATTGATTGGAGATAGTGATGGAGTTTTTAGAATCTTTGAAAACGGGCAGGATTGGACCCTTATTAAAGAATTCAAAGTCAACGAAAGATTGCATCCATTGTGTTCAGAGATGATCCATGTAGCTAAAGACAAATACATCATATTTATAGGAGGTACTTCAGTCGATTTATTTGTCTACTCTTTTGAATTGGAAACAAGGGACTTGAACCTACAAGTTCAGCTAAAGGGACATGAAGATTGGATTAAATGCATGGATTTCATCAAAATTTCAGATGAAAAATGGCTATTAGCCACAGGATCTCAAGATCGTTACATCAGAATTTGGAATTTAGAGTTCAAGGACAATGCGTCTTTAGAAAATGAGTTTAAAAAAAATAAAATGGTTCTTTTGAATAATAAGAAATTCCCAATTAAATTCACAGACGGCAAGGATCAAATGGCTATAAACTTCGATTCTTTAATCATGGGCCATGATGACTGGATCCAGTGTGTCAAATTTCACCCATCTTCAGAAAAACTTCAACTTTTATCTGCAACAGCTAATACTGAGTTGATGATATGGGAAGTTGACAGTAAGTCGGACATCTGGGTTTGTAATAACAGATTGGGAGAAATCTCTGGTAAAGGATCTACAACAGCCACTGGATCTTCAGGTGGCTTTTGGTCATGCTTCTGGATAATAGACGATGAATATAAAAGCGACTTCAACAAAGAATTTATCTATACAAGTGGTAAGACAGGTAGTTGGAGATGCTGGTCTAGAATTGTCAGCAGCTCATTGCCAAAAGCTGAAACACCACAAATAGAAGAACAGACTTTGGAAGAGCAGGAAGCTGAAGAAGAGAAGAAGTTAGAACTGATTTTTGATGACAATTACTATTCCCAAAACTGGGAACAAGAATTGTTTGTTTTAGGACCTACGAGAGAATGTAATGGGTTATCTTGGGATTCAAGCAAGGGTGAATATTTGTTATCTACATCCTTAGATCAAACCACAAGACTATATGCAAAGGATTTAACCAGCGAGGACAAACCTTGGAGAGAATTTGCTAGACCACAAATCCATGGTTACGATTTAACTACCATAGAAAGTATTTCTTCCACTGAATTTATTAGTGCTGGTGAAGAAAAAATTATCAGAATCTTCAAGGAGCCAAAGAATGTTGCCAATATTCTAAAGAAATTTTCCAATATTGATTTTGAAGATAGTTCTGTGTCTCAAATAGCTTCTATGCCAACTTTAGGGTTATCCAACAAAGCTGGGGAGGTCGATGCTTCTCCTGAAGAAGGAATCAATGCTGATACCGATAACGATATGATAAACAACATTTTAGACAATTTATCTAAACCTCCGCTGGAGGATCAGCTGCAAAGATTTACTTTATATCCCGAAATCGAAAAGTTGTATGGTCATGGGTTTGAAATATCTTGTTTTGCCTACAATAAATCCTTGAACATACTGGCAAGTTGTAATAAGTCCAATACAAAGAAGAATTCTCAAATAAAAATCTTCAGCCTAGACGACTACACTCTTATCAGTAGTATTACAATGGAATTCCACAATCTAACCATAACCTCTTTAAGTTTCAGTGAATGTGGTGAATATTTGTTGAGTTGTTCAAGAGATAGAACTTGGTGTGTATGGAAAAAAGCTTTGGATGACAAGGGAAATTTGACTTTTGAAATCTTTAAATATAATATGAAGCCACACACAAAGATTATTTGGGACTGTGAATGGTTGCCTAAGGCGTTTGATCCAAATGGATTTATCACAGTTTCTAGAGACAAAACAGTCAAATATTGGAGCTACAATAATGAAACAGAAGATTATGCATTGGTATCAAGTTTGAGATTCAAGGAACCTGTAACAGCTGTGTCGATTTATAGAAAGTTAGTTAATGATGAAAAAACTCTGCTGCTTTGTGTGGGTCTAGATGATGGTGACTTGAGATTATTGAGTGTATCTGGTGAAGATAAATCCTTTGTTGAGTTTAGTGATTTGCAATTTGGACTAGGAAAACCTTGTGATAGAATAAACAAGATTAGATTTAATCAATTAAAAGAAAGTGAAGATGGCATGATATACATGGCGGTTTCTAGTAAAGACACTTCCCTAAGAATATATAAAATCTCATTAGTTTAATTTTGTTTATGTTAAGTTATTAAATGTTAAACAGCAAAAAAAAAAAAAAAAAAACAGTTTAATCAATAGTGTTCCTGTTTGCACTAAAACCTTAAACCACGTTCCATGATGGCAATAATTCCAAATGCTGATAATTCAATGATACACCAGTCATTCCCTGGGCAAAGCTTCTGAATATCCAGTAGGTGTAAGTCACAGCAGCAAAGTTTACTCCAATGAAAAACAATTTAAGGCATTTATTTTTGAGTGCTGCTGATACCAAGCTCAAAACATTACAAATGATTACAGTTTTGAAAAATAAACATGGCAAGTAGTGATGAACATAAGTCACTCTAGCCATGATTATAAATGGCAAGTAATGTGCAAAATAGCATATAACTGGCATCCAAAACATTATGCTGTTAACAGGTACGGTGTTGGCTGTGGAATTTTTGCTCGAGTCCAAACCTTTGTTGGATCTATTTAAAGAGCAGATTTTGATAAGACCTAAAGCTAAACTGATAACTAAGCACAGAGATCCAACCCAGCACTGATAAACACCATATATTAGGTAATATCTAATGTCTCTTTTACCCTGACCCCATCCATTCAGTCTCAATCCTTTATAATTAAAAGGCCAGTAGAATGGAGAAGAAGTTAATGGATCATATTTGTCGTCATCAGGAACTAATGCGTTGTTGGTTTTTTGCATTTTATAGTTCACAATTGCAAAGTTTTCAACAAAATTCTGTTCCGGTTTAGTGAAAAACTTAGGTGTTATTAGATTTTCATCAACATCAATCGTTCTATTATGAAACTCAACAACCCATTCACTTGATCTATCAACGATCGCCCACTTTAAAATCGGAATGTTTTTTGCAACAAAAGACTTTAAAGGACTCATATGAAGTATCTTTTCAGCAGGCTTGCAAACAATCTCACTTTGCTTAAAACCCCAATTTGGCAATAAATTACCCGATACAGAGAGATAGCAGTTCATATCAATGTTTCTTAACCTGAATTTGCTTAAAATAGGATAGATACTATCTTCATCAACCTCATTGACAAGCTCGATCATCCAGTTATCTTTAAAATCACCAACCTCAATACTACCATAACCTGAAACTTCATAATTCTCAAAATCTACAGCACTAGGAATCTCATGGGTATGCAGATTAGTTTCTAACCCTTTATGTATTATTCTTACCACAGAGTTGTTTCTTATCAGATTGTCTTTGTTTAGTGGCAGATCCCTTGGTGGATATAGTATCCAGTCATTATTTGAATCTTTGTGTCCATAACCAGTGACTTGTCTCTGTCTAGATCCACCTGGATAAATTTGTTGATGCGAGTGAAGTAGAATTGGATCCCAGGAGTTGGATCTAAAATTGATAGTGGAGTAATAGCTTATATCATTTAAAAGAGTACCGTTTCCATCAGGTAAAATACTATTATCCGCTAGATTCAATTGAAGATTTATAGGAAAATTGCCATCATCAGGGCCTGATTTTTTTAAAATTGAGAAATGCAGCTTAAAACTGGCCATGTATATCAAGCTTGGTATTAAAATTAAGTTGATGCCAAACATTATTGTTGCCTTTAAGGTCTTGACAATTCCACTTTTATAATATTTGCCCAAAAGATTGAAGACAATGTAGCATCCTGCACTCAAATAAATAAACAACCCAACCCATTTTACACTCAAAACACACCCTAAATCACAACCCAAGACACAGGACCAAAACCACTCTTTTCTTCTATTTTGCTTGTTCTTCTCCAGATAGCACAAACTCATGAAACTTTTGATGGTAAACATAATAAGAATTGTGTCCAAAAGAATAAACTTTCCTAACAAAATGTTTCCTATTTCTAGGGTGTAAAGAGTGCTTAAAAATATAGCCAAAACGTAATCATACATTGCTATTCCCGCATAGTATACAAAAACATTTGTTAAAGAATTCATGATCCATTGGCATTCTCTTATTTTAACAAAATCCACGTCTTTTGGAAAAACTGATCCACTTGAAAAATCATAGCTCGTGTCTGATGGAAACCCACCAATGTACTTCAACGTGAAAAAATTGACCATCTTCCCCAGTGGTGGATGCACATCGTGATACATGGTATTCGTTATGTAATATTTTGCAAACTTTCCAAAATGACCTTCATCCCAGATAGATCTGTTATTTAGTGCGGATTGTGCGGCATTATCTGATCTTATGTAATATGAAAAGAAAAATATCACCAACGGTGTCACAACATACTTTAAAATCTTCCAACCTAAAATGTTCTTTTTTCCTACTGAAGGAATATCGCCTGCCATAAGTAATGTGTATAAAGCTATGTGCAGCTAATAGTCAGAGAACCACGTGTTGCTCCAGAATCCCTGGTTTCTTTTCGCTAAAAATAATAACTAAAAGTATATTCCTATTACTACAAATTCAAAAGACTTAAACTTGCTAGAGTGTTTTTGTATATACTAAAATATTCCGTAATGGTGTTGTTTCAATTGAACTAAAAGTATTTTTAGATAACTTTTAATTGTTTATAATAAAGATGAACTAGAAAATTTTTTTTTTTTTATTTGAACGAGATAAAGTCCGAAACAGTTGCATGTCACATGACACAATTGCAAAAAAAAAAAAGGAGTCAAAAATTAAAGATTCACGACGCGTTTTTTAACACAGCTTCCCGTGTTGCTTACTTCTTTTTTAAGCCCGATCAGAAGTTAAAAAAAAAAAAAAACGATTGAAAAGAGTGGTGTAAAATTAATTCATGTGGATATAAACGTGTGGAAAAAATTAGTGAACTTTTCAGATATAAAATCACAGGTATAATTACAAGGTACGAGCTATATTTATATGAATCAGAACTATTGCATTTATTTTACTGTTTAACTTTTTTAAGTAAAGAAAAAAAAGCATATATTGAAAACCATAGCACCAGTTTATAGACGTTTATTTGCACTTTACGCTACTGCTTATATTGATTAAACACAAATAACCTGAATATGTCTACCAAAATCATTGACGGGAAACAGAGATCTTTGGATATCTTGAATGGAATCAAGAACACCATCGCCACCGAGAATATCAAGCCACATTTATGCATCATTCAAGTCGGAGACAGATCCGACAGCAACACCTACATAAAGATGAAGTTGAACAAATGTAAAAATGTTGGAATTGAAACAACTTTCTTAAAGTTGCCAGTCGACATCAAGCAGGACGAATTGATCGACACCATTGAAGCTCAAAACAACAACAACAAAGTCAACGGTATCATTATTCAATTGCCTTTGCCTGAACATTTGGACGAAAAGATTGTCACCAACAAGGTAAGTAAGGTGAAGGATGTTGACGGTTTTACAAGCGATAACTTGATGGAATTGTACAAGAGAAACGGTATCCCAGCTTTCAAACCATGCACTCCATTGGGTATTGTTGATTTGCTACAACTACACTTTCCAGATCAGGAATTAGAAGGAAAAACCTGTGTTGTTGTGGGGAGATCTGACATTGTTGGTAATCCAATCAGCAGATTGTTAATCAACGACCACAACTGTAACGTTGTTCAGCTGCATTCCAAGACACCAAAAGAAGTCTTGAAAGCTACCATCAGATTAGCTGATATCATTGTTGTTGCTATCGGTAAATCCAAGTTTTTTACAGCCGAGTACTTTGAAGGCTTAGTCAAACCGCTGGTCGTTATTGATGTTGGTACCAACTATGTTGGAAACAAGTTGTCTGGGGATGTTGACTTTGAAAATGTTGTTGATCTTCCATTTATTTCCAAGATCACTCCTGTTCCAGGTGGTGTTGGTCCAATGACAGTTGCAAAACTTTTGGAAAACACTATTCTTGCCTACAAGTTGCAAGTAAAGGCAAAGACCTCCTACAAAAGAAAGATTGATTTTGTGAAGCCTGTTCCATCTGATATTGAGATCTCCAAGAGACACAAACCAATTGAAATTTCAGAAATTGCTTTGAACGCTGGTATTCTGGAATCGGAATTGGATCCAAACGGTTCCACAAAGGCTAAGGTCAAGTACAACAAAATCATGGAGAGATTGAACAAAAACACCTCCTTGAAGAACGGTAAATATGTTTTGGTCGCTGGTGTTACTCCTACCTCTTTGGGTGAAGGTAAATCAACCACAACTATTGGTTTAGTTTCTTCTCTATATGCCCATTTGGACAAGCCATGTTTTGCTACTGTCAGACAGCCTTCCTTGGGTCCAACCTTTGGTGTTAAGGGTGGTGCTGCTGGTGGTGGTTACTCTATCGCCATTCCTATGGAAGATTTCAATGGTGCTTTGACTGGTGATATTCATGCTGTTGCAATGGGTACCAATTTATTAGCCGCTGCTATTGATGCTAGATGGTTCCACGAGTCCACCCAAACGGATAAACAGCTTTATAAGAGATTCACTCCAGTCAAGAAGGGAGTCAGAACATTTACTCCAACCATGCTAAAAAGATTGGCCAAGGTTGGCATTGAAAAAACAAATCCAGATGACTTGACTGATGAAGAAATCTCCAAATTCGTCAGATTGGACATTGATCCAGAATCAATTACCTGGAAAAGAGTTGTTGATTGTAACGACAGATTCTTGAGAGAAATCACCATCGGTCAGGCTGCCACTGAAAAGGGATTGACCAGAAAAACAGGATTTGACATTGCTGTTGCTTCTGAAATCATGGCTATTTTGGCTTTGTCCAACGATTTGGAGGATATGAGAAAAAGAATTGGTAACATGATTATTGGTAACTCCAAGGCTGGCGAGCCAATCACATGTGAGGACATTGGATGTGCTGGTGCAGTCACTGCCATTATGATTGATGCCATCAACCCTAACTTGATGCAAACTCTAGAAGGTGCTCCAGTTCTTGTTCATGCTGGTCCATTTGCCAACATTTCTATTGGTGCCAACAGTGTTATTGCTGACAGATTAGCTTTGAAGTTGACTGGTTCAGAACAGGAAGGCGATGAAGGTTATGTTGTTACTGAAGCTGGTTTCGACTTCACTATGGGAGGTGAAAGATTCTTGAACATCAAATGTAGATCCTCCGGTCTAGCTCCTGACTGTGTCGTATTAGTCGCCACCATCAGAGCCTTGAAATCCCATGGTGGTGCCCCAGAACCAAAGGCTGGTTTGGCACTACCTAAGGCTTACACTGAAGAGAACATTGAATTTGT
Source organism: Hanseniaspora lindneri (assembly GCA_019649525.1). Lineage (NCBI taxonomy): Eukaryota > Fungi > Ascomycota > Saccharomycetes > Saccharomycodales > Saccharomycodaceae > Hanseniaspora > Hanseniaspora lindneri. The sequence goes on from JAFNJT010000079.1 coordinate 10,015, forward strand.
TGAAAAGGGATGCAGCAACTTGGTTAAGCACATTGAGAACATTAAGCAGTACAACATTCCTGTTGTCGTTGCCATCAACAAGTTTGTCACTGACACTGAAAACGAGTTTGCTGTTATCAAAAGAAGTGCTTTGGAAGCTGGTGCTGCTGACTGCATTGTTTCCAACCACTGGGAAGAAGGTGGAGCAGGTGCTGTTGATTTAGCCAAGGGAGTTATTGCTGCTTGTAATGCTCCAAAAACAGCTGCTTTCAAGCCATTGTATGAGCTAGAATCCACAACCATAGCTGAAAAGATTGAAACCATTGCTACTAAGATGTATGGAGCTGCTAATGTTGAATTCTCTGAGGCCGCTCAAAAGAAATTGGAGCTCTACACTAGACAGGGCTTCAGCAACTTGCCTATTTGCATTGCTAAAACCCAATACTCTCTCTCACATGATCCAGCTTTGAAGGGTGCTCCAACAGGATTCACGCTTCCAATCAGAGACATCAAAGCATCCGTTGGTGCTGGATATTTGTATGCCTTGGCAGGAAACATCCAGACCATTCCAGGACTGCCAACTCTGTGTGGATTCCACAACGTTGAGGTTGAGGATGGCGAGATCCAGGGTTTGTTTTAGGCTGTTTGGTATATATGTTTTGTTTTAGCAGCGGGCAAGCTGCAGTTTTCATTGCTGATGTGTTTTATTTATACTTATACTTCCATGTTTGTTTTTATACTTTTATGTTTGTATTTATACTTTTATGTTTGTATTTATACGTATACATTCATGTTTTATTTATACAAATACCTTTATGTTTTATTTATACATTCATGCTTATACTTCAACTTTCGTGTTGTATTTATACTTTTACTTTCATGTTTGACGGCAAAAAAAATATCGCTGAAACAAAATTCAAAGTGAGAACTTCCACAAACAAATCCAGCCAGACTTAAGGGATCTGTCACCTGATGAGCCAGTATTCGCTGCTGAGTGAGGGCAATTCGAACCTCATACTGCTGAAAACGGGTGTTCATGGCTATGTATTTAGGCTGTGCAAAAGATTCACCAGTCTTGAGCGGAACAATAAATATGTCAAAGAGAATCTTCAGTTTCAGGAAGAAGTCAGGAAACGGTACGATGAGTTTAGTTGTTTTTTGCAGGTGCAGGAGTTGTTAGTAATTGAAAAAGGTACTGGGTGTTCCACTTTTGATGATCTTATATCGATTCTTTTGGGAAGAGAAATTGCAGTTGATGATGACAAAATATTGTTACTCAAAATCCCAAACTGTCTGCCAAAACACGTGCTGAAAACAGAATCCATAGACTACTACAGCAAGGTTTACAACGATAAGCTGCTTGAATGCAAACCAAAATGGAATTTAATGACGCTTCACGACCTGAAAACATTTGCCAACTATATTTCCGTTGACCAAAGCAGAGATAGCAGAGTAGCTGTTTGCAGAAACTGTATTAATAGCGAAAGAAAAAGCAATAAAGCTCTCAATTTTTGCTACCATGGGTGCAAAGGGCACCACTGGATAAACAAGTATCCCAATATGCATAGTTATTTGAAGGATCCCAAAAATATTATTTTGAGAATTTATGAGCTGCAGAGAAAGCTGCATTTTATTGTAACAGACAAAAACAATGAAAGCATGTTTTTAGTGAATTTTCTGATAGCATTACGAGATGTGACTTTATTTATTGATCTTGTTACTCATGAGGCAGTTATAATTGACCTAGATTATAAGAATATAGCGACAAAGGATGATTTTTTCAGAAAGATGGAAAAGGAGTGGAAATTAATCACCTATATATCAGAAAAACTATAGTCTCAGGTATATGAAAGAAACAAAATAGTTCCGAGATCAACGCTGCCAAGAACCAATTGCCTTGTTTCTGTGTTCAATTTCATGCATATTTTTTCATTTGCAAACAGGTTCTGTTTGATCCTGTACTCGATTTTGGCAAAATGTCTTTTTCCAAGCACATTTTGAATATATTTTATGCATTCTGTTAGCAAATACGGCCCCTGAACCACCAGTTTTTCAGGATATCCCTCAACTTCCTTGTTATATTTTGCATTTAGATGGATATAGTGTGGATTTGCTGTTATATGAGAAAACTCAATGATTTGTTGATCAGTGAACAAAAAATCTGCACTTATGTCAGTATAATTAAATGAAACAAAGTCCAAGTTGTTGCCCGTTCTTTGACTGAAAAGCTGGGTTGTGAAAAACAGCTGTCTTTTTTCTTTTAACCACACCGATTTATCGGTTTCATTGACAATGTTTCTGGTATACGTCAAAACACAATTATTTTTGACCTTTTTGACACTATTAAGTACTTCTTCAAGCACTACAACATTACTCCCCACACCGTTATCTGAAATTTTCATGGGAAGAAAGGTTTCCACAGTTCCACCAAGCCACAGACGTCTTTTGTATTCACAAGATATCTTATCAGAATGAAGCATAGGCTGCAGATAAGAAAAGTATCCATCTGAGTCAACCTGTTTTTTGCTTTCAGAAACGCGGTTGAATTTTATGAAATTGAGATGATACAAATCTATTAGTGCGATAGGTTTTTTTACCAGGTATGTGTTACTGGCTAGAGTTTTAGCGCTTCTTTTAATCACATTAGAAGCTGTAAACATCACCAAAATGCCTGAATATTATTTTGAGCTTCGGTTTGCTCGGGACTATTTACGCAGAGGTTTTTATGCTTGCTCATAGAGAGTTTTCCCGCCTAGCCTAAAAATCCAGCCTAGAACTTTGGCCAGTATGGTTTGCAGGCCTAGCCTAGTGCGGCGTGTGTTCTGTTTAGGATTTACGCACGTGACAATTACGTTAACTCCGACAAAGCTTTTGGTAGCGGGCGATATCGGAGATAAGCGATCTGCTTTGGTGTTATTGATTATGCAAGAGTGTTTTGCGTATACCCTATTTGAGACAGACAGAAGAGTCACACTGATCTGGTTGTTGGAGGTGTTATTCCTGTACCTAGCTTTCTCAACAGCCTAGATGATGCAAACAGACCATTCTTGTTAAATCCGAAACAAGCACTGCAAAACGACCATTTGACCGCTACCATGTTAACTGCTTTGCTCTCTGCAACAAACCCCACAGTTGCTAGATGCAAGTGGTTAATCTTCCACGGAGTGTTATATTACCTAAAACCCAAATCAAACGCACAAATTAACTTTTAAAAACCTTTGCACATACACAACGAGAATATATATGTGATCACTTCCTGCTTATATACAGGTAATCTTTTCAAACATGTGCTCGGAGTTAATCACGCACATAACATCAACACGCTACCATGTTATTTAGCTTTTTTGTTATCAGTACTCTTGTGACAAACAACAAAAAACACCTCCACGCAAGGGAAGTACACAGTAAAGAAACCCTAAGCAACCACAAATAAAAGCCCTTCTATATTCTTCCAAGCAAATAACATATAATAATTATTATAATCACCACTGGAAAAGTTTTAGACAGCTTTATTTTTTGCGTTTTACATATTAACCTGTGGTTTTTCTTTTTTCTTTTCTTTTTTTGATTTTGCTGTTTAAATATTCAAATACACCAACTCCAATATGTCGTCAGAATTAGCTGAAAACACTGATGTCCATTATAAATATAGTGTCATTATAAGTGATCCTCAGAGAAAGAAAACGGAAGAAAGCGGAGAGAGTTTCATATCTTATTCTATCTCTTTGAGAACTGATAATCCAAAGTACCACAGAAACAATGTTGCAATTGCGAATGAGGATTTATTCAATATTGATAACATAATTGTTACAAAGAAAAGATACTCAGATTTTTTAATCTTGAATCAGTTTTTAAAAATTGACTTTCCATTGATGAACATTCCAAAGTTGCCGTCAAAAAACAATTATTCGATTAAAAAAATCTACAATTCCAAAACCTCGGCCAATACCTATTACAACGATAAAGTCGACGCTACAGGTAGCAAAGAAAATATTATCACCAACAAAAGCGGCAATGTTGAATTGGATGACGATTTTTTATTAAAGAGACTATATTCGCTAGAACTCTACTTGAATATCCTAGTCAATCATTACTCCTTGCAAGATTACTCATTGCTTATAACATTTATGACGAATGACGATGAGTGGAACGTTTTGAAAAACACTATTCAGTTTACAAGAGAGAATATGCAAACCGGAAGCAGCAACACTGAGGAAGAAATATCTGATTATCTAATGAATGTTTTCAAAAAACCAAGCAAGGAGTTCAAAGAGATTAAGGAGATTAAACAAAAACTAGAAAAATTAGTCTACAATTTGAACAAGATTTTGAAAGACTCAATGAAACTTAATAAAATCCAAGAGCTGGTAATCAAAGATTTTAACAATCTCCAAAAGTTCAACTATGATATAGTGGCCCAAGATAAAAAAAACATAAACAGTTTTGATACAAGCAAAACTGAGAAAGATTTTATGGAGTTTCAGAACAATATAAAATCTACTAAGATTCTTCTCACCAACTTCCATAAATTTGACAAGTATGAAAACTTGAACAATTTACACAACATTATCGGTTATTTAAAACAGCTTTTTGATTTGATTAAATTATTAGACTATAAGCAATTAGATTTGGAATCTTTGCAAGATATTATTAATAAACTGCAGATAGACAAAAAAAAATACGAAAACAGCAATGTTGAGAGATTTAAAAAAGCTGAAGCAAAGCTACAAAAAATGGAGACTGAATTCCAAGATTGTAATGAGCAGGTTGTTACTGTGTTCCAGGTTATCTTGAAAGAAAGCGAGAATATAGAAATGATCAAAAATCTTCAGTTGAAAAAGTTGTTTAAAGAGTTGGCGTTGAAAAAAGTTGAATTTTACAGTGGCATGAGTAAAATATGGGGTTCTTAGATATACATATAGTAGTGCTAATAAACTAAATCATATATATGTTGCTTATAGGGTCTCTTATTTTTTGAAGATCTCCCCACTTTTGCTTCTGTTGTGAAAGTGATTAGAACACCCAACTGTTATTCCTGGGGTACTCATGTGATTGTGTTCTAAGTAAATATTCACTAGATCATCACAGTCGCCTAATAGTTGTCTAATGCAAGTAACTTCTAGTGGTTTGAAAAGCAAAAAATTTGCTGGTAGTAAAAATTCCATACATAATAATATGCTTTTTTGCCTAAAACAGATGGTCAGGTTTCAACTTGTCTGAGTATGTCTTATTGTTTGGTTAATACTCATTACTATATCCGCTAAGAAGAAAAGCTTTTACAAATGTGACAGCTATACTGGAATCACTTAATAAATCCCAACAATATAAAACGAAAAGTTAGAGAACAAGCTACTAAAATACATTAAACATGCTGTTTTCTTTTCTTTTTTCTTTTATTATTATGGTTTACTGGAAATATACAAGTTAGTCTTTTTGGTAAGTTGACTGTCTAATTTGTTAACCAAAACAAAAAAGGCATGGGATCTATTCTTGGCTGTTTCCAAAAACAAATATTATTTTAAAAGACACAAAACAATTATAAACAAAAAATAAAAAAGTCGGATGACATTGATGTGAATAATGTAAAATGTAAAGTAACAAGTTGTATTGTAGAAGCTGCATTAATTTACAAAATTAAAGAGATTTTCTCAACAGTAGATGCTTATGATATTTAAATTTTGATGCAAAAACATCAACATTTTATTCAAAATTTCATATACATAACATACAAGCCAATAAAAATAGGAACAAAAATATCTAAGTACTATTAAATTTTTTACTTTTCTCTCTATTTGATTTAAAATACTCCTAAACAGACTTCTTTTTATAAGTCTAACTGCCTTTTGTTTTTGTTTTTTTTTGACAAATTTTTAAATTAATGATTTAAAAACACAAACTTCATCAGTTTCTCCAATATACTTTAGTATTTCATCTTCTAAAACGTCATCCTCGAACATAATTTCTTCATCGTAGGTTATTCTATGGTTAACAAGTTTTTTCATTTGCAGAGGCTTTAAGCTAGTAAAAGCCATATATTTTGCCTTCGTTGGGACGTCCCACTTTTTCTTTAGATATGTTCTGTTCTTAACAAAGAACAAACAAATATTTAGAAGATATCTCTTACTATTGTTATTTACCCAGATCCAGTTTACTTTAAAAATTGCCGTATCAAATAAAGTTGCCACCAAATCAAAAATATTAAAATTATAAGAATATATTTGTTTAGATACGACATAGACAGTGGAATCGTATTTGTTGAAAATTATAATAGAATTTAATTCTTCTTGCACTACATGAAAAATCAACGTTTCATTACATTGTAACTCCATTTTATCATCTTTCGAAATTAGAGAAAGAATTTTTGAAGCTTTATCATGTTTGTTACCAAAAGTTTCAGCATCAAGATCATATACAAAAGCAATTGCGTGTATATCGCTATTTTCATTTTTATTTATTAGCACCATATTATTATTAAGTCCAGTCTTATCCGGTCCATTTTGATTAGAATAAAAACTTTGGTCAGCCATATTACTACCAAAAATATTTGTTGTTTTTATCTTCGAATCATCTATTACCTCAAATCCTAATTCTATTAGTTACTTTTCTTCGTAGGCTTAATGTGCCGTGCTAGAAAATTCGTTTTCAGCCTAAAGCCTTCTGAAGCTAGGCCAAAAATAATCACGTGACATTTACATGTTGAAGTTCGTTTGGTGGGAAACGGCCGGGTAAAAACGACTTGAAATTCTTGAGCTATGTGGCAATCTTAAAACGAAAAAAGAGGTAGTTCAATAAAACATTGATATATAAGTAAAATAAAACAGCAAAGGATTTTAAGACTCCATTGAGTAGAAATAAATTGAGAATACTGGGGTCATGAATATAAGATGTTTTGATTGAGGATTTATAAGCATGTCTAGTCGATAAGATCATCACCAGAAATCTGCTGTATTTGCTAGATGGTGTCGCAGCACACGCATGGTGCTGAATACGGCTTTTACTTGATATGCTCGTACTACAATCCTTATATATGCTTTGATTTTACTATTAAACGGCTTATAGTGTATTATCCAGCTCTGCGGCAAATAAATGTAGCTTGAAGTTTTTGAACCAACTATCTTCATACTAGATTTTGGTTGAACCATGCATTGTCTGATATAACGACTCACTTCGGAGATAAGATCATCCGGTGTCAATTATACAGTGGCTACCCTGATTAGCTTGTGGTGTTGCTATGCTAGTACTTACTTGTATTTAATCTAGATCGGGATCGTGGCCACGATGGTTGACATTACATTCTCTATATATAATATTTATACCAGTTACTACATATTTAACTTTCACCCGGAAACTCCTACTTATATACGGCGGATCTCAACTATGAGTCATTTTCAGGGCATAGCTGTATTATTACCTAAACGGGTAATTCCTATGGTTCCTCGTCCATATTAGGAAATACTATGCGACTCGATCTGCTCTGTCATGTAATCGGATATAGTCGGTTTCTCGGACATGCATTCTAGTCACATGCTTGGCTTTTCTTTTTTAATTGCATGCATGTCACGTGATTATTTTATTTTTTTCCCAAAAGGGAAGTTTTTTTTTTTTGTTTCACTGGAGCGGGTTTAATAACAGCAAAAAGAAAATAAAAATCATGAAAAAGTTTCAGTCTTTCTTGAAGACAGTATTTTAAATAAAACGTTGCAATTCAACATATCGTAAGATTAAAAAACTGTTTTGATAACAACCAGGAGTTATATTCTATAAATAAAGTTTTGAACCAAAATGTCCAAGCAAAACGATAAAATTCCAGATGCCTTGAAGGATAACATCCTGATGGAATCAGCAGATATTTCGACCTTGAAACAAGAAATTAACAATCCTGACATTGGGATTGAAATCAAGGGTATTGATTACTCAAAGGAAAACAGTGTTGATATGAAAGCTACCGATTTGGTCAAGGCTATGAAATCTATGGGTTTTCAGGCATCTAACTTGGGTAAAGCATGTGAAGTGATTGACAAAATGAGAAGCTGGAGGGGAGAACACTACAATGATTTGCCAGAAGAAAGCAGAAAAGGATCTTTTGAGATCTTAGAAGACGGTTCTAAGGGCAGACAAAGAACTACTATTTTCATGGGTTACACCTCCAACTTGATATCATCCGGTGTAAGAGAAACCTTAGTTGAACTAGCCAAGAACAAGCAGGTTGACTGTATAGTTGCTTCTGCAGGAGGTGTTGAAGAAGATATCATTAAATGTTTAGCTCCTACCTATCTTGGAGATTTTGAATTGAAAGGAGCCATGTTAAGAGAAAAAGGTTTGAACAGAATTGGTAACATGGTTATCCCTAATGATAACTACTGTAAATTCGAGGACTGGATTGTTCCTATTTTGGACAAAATGCTAGAAGAACAAGAAGAACATGTTAAGAAAGCAGGACTTGAATGTAATGATGCTGAGTACAATGCTGACTTGCCTCCATGGACTCCTTCCAAGTTCACCAGAAGATTGGGTAAGGAAATCAACGATGAGAGCTCTTTGTTGTACCAGTGTTACAAAAATGACATTCCTGTTTTCTGCCCTGGATTGACTGATGGTTCCATTGGTGACATGTTGTTTTTCCACACTTTCAAGTCTTCTCCGCAGCAATTAAGAATAGACATTGTTTCTGACATTAGAGCTATAAATACTATGTCTATGGAGTCCACAAAGGCTGGTATGATCATTCTGGGTGGTGGTTTAATAAAGCACCATATCAACAATGCTTGTTTGATGAGAAACGGTGCTGACTTTGCTATTTACATCAACACTGGTCAAGAATTTGATGGTTCTGATGCAGGTGCTAGAATTGATGAAGCTGTTTCATGGGGTAAAATTAGAGACGATGCTATGAAAGTTAAAATTTACTCAGATGTTACTTTGGTTTTCCCATTAATCGTGGCAGCCACATTCAAAAACGGCAAGGATTTGGAGTACTGGTGCTAGCATTCGAACAATAATATAAGATATTGCCCAAGATGCCAGATGCTTTTTTTTCTTTTGCCTTTTTTTTCTCTTTCAGTAGCCAAAACTGATTTTTTTTTATATACAACTTTTTTTTTTATTCATTTATTTCACTTTCTGTTTTGTGATAGTCATTATCTGTAATTTTTTCCTGTTTAAATATTAATATTTACTCATTCTTTCTCTTTTTCGGTTCCCTCCAGAGATCCCAAAACTCTTTAACTTGCTCCTCAACCGAATTTAAAACAGGCGTGATACTCGTCAAACCAAATTCTTCCGTTCGTAGCTTTAAAAGATCCATGTTCATCTCCTCCAGATCTAAGTTTTCATTGTAAATCAATTGAGCAGTTTTTAAGTTACTTGGAGTATCTGAAAAAAATTCAGTATAAAACAAATCAAACGAAGCAAAGTAATTGCTCCATTTCAATCCTGGAAAAGTTTCTAAATCAAGAAGTCTTCCTTCTTTTCTTCTTAGTTTAGGAGCATTCTTGTTTTCTTGCAAGTAAAATTGCCGAAGCGTAACAATGGCTTCTTTTCTTAAAATGTATGGGATTATTTGCAGGCGGTCAGGTTGAAGTGCGTTCTTTGGCAGCAATGATGCACCAAATCTTTCATTCTCACAACTGAAAACAACTTTTTTCAAGCCCATCTGCTGAATCATAGATTCGCACATAATGCAAGGCTCAACATTCACATAAAGCGTGACGTCCTCTATGTGCTTTTCCAAAAAGTCAATAGGAAGGTTCTTGAAACTCAGATACTCCCCATGGTGTATTCCGTTCTTGTTTTCATTGGTTTTGTTGTAGTTTATAGAAATTATTTTGTTCTGAAACGTGAGCAATGTGATTATTGGCATCTCCTTTCCTGAAATAAGCACCTCCTGGGCTATATCAGTCAGCACCAGCATCACTTTCTTGTGCCTAATCATCGTTTCAGAGTACAAACTGACGGCTGGTGTGACACTATCAGACATTTTAACAAAGCAAAAGAGATTTTGTGATTGGGCTAAATGGTTCACTAAACAAGGCTCAGCTGGTTGTTTAAGTGGCTTGAATTCCTTTTTGGTAAACACCAGGTGAGTTTTTATTTAAATTAAAACGTATTTAAAGTAATTCTCTGGTTTATTTAAATCTTTTGTGTGTTTAAATTAATTCTTTGGTGTTTGGTTTAATGAATGCTTTGTTAGTTCCACTTGATGCATTAGATGAGCTTTTTCTTTTTTTTTTTTTTTTTTTTTTTTAAAAAATAAATTTTTCAAACTAGCAAATAAAAGTACTTTATAATAACAGCTAATTTTAACAAAACTTTCCAGCAGAAAGCAAGTAAACTATTTACATGAAATATACGAATAAATTATAAAATTTTACACTATCTCAATATGGCCTTTATGTAGTCTAAACCGTGTTTCTCATCAACCTTTTCTGGGCTGCCTTTCAGTTTAAGTACAAACACCCATGTGGTTCCTAAATGGAGTCTTTTCTCACTAACAATCTCCAAATCAGAGTCATCTACAATCTCCCCCAGATCCATGTTGTATCTACAACCCCACTTCGCTAGTCTTTTTTCAACATCTTTAGCCATGTTTTCATTCAAAGTTTCATAAGTTGATTTACCGTGCTCCAATAGATAGATTCTTCCATCAGGTTTTAGCAACTTGGCCATGTTGTTTAATGACAACAGAGGGTCCTTTTGGGAACAGAGACCAAATGTTTCAAAAACACAATCATACTTCATATGGGATTCATCATTTGCTACCAAATCCTCACACTTCCCTTTCACAAAGGCAACTTTTTGAAACAAATCATTCTCACCTTCAAATTTAGCTTTGCACTGCTCTAACATTTTCTGGGAAGGATCTAGGAATGTTACACTCCTTACGTTTTTAAGCTTCAAATACGGAATGTTTCTACCTGTTCCGCAGGAAGTCTCCAAACAATCTCCATAGAGCTTTCTCATTAGTTTTTTTCTTTGTCTATTAATGAAAAATAATTCTTCATACTTGATCGCACTGTCATATGTGTCAGCCAAATCATCAAAAAAATCAGTTGTATCTCTAGGAGGTAAAACTCTGTGAATGGTTTCTTTCTTCACAACCTTAGAAAACTCGCTGTCTGACTCTGGGGCATCAAGAATATGAGTGTAAAAATCAGGTGAAATAGATGTTTTTTCAATAACTTTCGTCAAAGGCTCGTAGTCTTCAATAAACAAACCATCAAACTTGTCATAACCAAACTCATTAATCAAGTAATTGTACTGTTCCCACTTCAGCAAATCTCTGGTTCTAAATCCATCTGAATCTGTAAGACTCTTTAACTTTAATCTCTCATATTGGTTCACTGGTCTTTCTAAAGACTCTAATTTGCAGTTGGACACAAGTTCTTCTAAATCGAAATGATATTTGTTGGAAATCAAGCTGTCATCGTCACTTCCTGAATCCAAACTAGCAAGGCCTTTCTTCAAAGATTCAGCAACAGTAACCAAGTTATCTACCTGTATAAGTCCACTGTTTGCAGCCTCTTGTTCTCTGAGTTCCCGTTCTTTTCTCTTTTGCTCTCTCAAATCGTTCAGTTCTAAAAGCTTCAAGATCTTCTCATCCTCTCGCAACTTAAATAGTTCTTGCAAATCTGCAACTGAAACATCTTTGTTATTAGTTTCTTTTTCATAAAGCTTCCAAGACTGGTACTGGTCTCTCAAGGAAACACTTTTTATGTATTTTTTCTTCTCATCTAGCTTCTTCACAAAACCAAACGTGTAAATACCCAGCGCAAGATAGCAGACAAGCAAAACTTTGGCTTGTTTTTTTTTGAAACTTTTAGAGTTTAGAAACAGTCCAAATCTTGTGAAGGAATCACCCAGTCTGTCGAAAAATTTATCTGTTCTTTTTTTGAAACTCATCTTAACCGGTTGAACATCATTTTTATTTAACTGGACTCTGTCACATCTAAAACTTTGGCAGGCGTTTATGTGGATCCTTCTGCAAGGAAACACCATGAAAACTCCTGTTTTACTTCCGTGCTTTGCAGCAAAAAGTCTCTCTAGGGTCAAAAAAGAAGCCATATCCAGCAAAAATCAACCACTATACAGCGCAAATATGGTTCAGAAAGCACAGCAAAGGAAACTTTGTGGTTCTGATTGCGGTGATTTCCACTTTAAACTCACATACTAGAGTGAAATAAACGCATATAATAGAGTGAAAATTTTGTAGTTTACATATTTTTGAGAAAGACTTTGATGTTAAATCCGATGAAAATTTATATAAATCACAACTTCATGTACTGAACATTAGGCAAGTAAATACAGGTTAGTTTGCTTCGTTCCCTCTCATCTTTTCGCCCTGAACAAGCTGCTGGCCAATATCCTTCATGACTTCAAATTCGTTCAGCAAGAATAAAACATCCTTAGGATTGGATTGAACCCTGGATGATGGCGCGTGACTGCTATAACTGAGGATTAGCTCATAAACAGCGTTGATTCTTTGCTCATTGATAACTAGGTTGTTGAAAGCAAGTATTTTTATTATGATGACGTATTTGTTGATCAAAACACGCTTAGCCAGGTCGATCGTGGGATCGTTGATATCAGAATAGATCTCAAATGAGGTATCCTGCTCTATTCTTGTGATATCTGTTTTTATAGCATCAGGAGCCTTGGTTTTGTCTACACTGTCAGCAGCAGCCTTTTCATGAGAAACCCATATAAACCCATTGCACCCCAGAATAATCTTTATGGTGTTGTTGTTGAAAAAATGGGTGTGTGTTTTCTTTCTTTGAATCAAACCCATTTTCACCTTAACCAAAACACCGTTTCTCAGTTTACCGTATTTCAGGGATCTGGTGTGAAGATTTATGTCGTTCCCATTAGAATGAACCCCTTGGACCTCACAATTGATCAAATCCCCGACCTTCAGCAGCTGTTTCATATTCAGCTCATCCTGCTCGTTCTTTCTTCTCAGTAGACCACCAGGTAAATTGATACTGGAGAGCTGCAAATTTGCAAGATTGTTTCCGTTAATGTTGAGTTTCCATTTCTTGGCCGAAGTTACTTCAACTATTTGGCCTATTATGTGATCTCCGATCTCTGCTTGATAAAGGTTCTTGTTTATGTTTGTCACTGATATTAGCTTATTGATTTTGGAAAGAACACCCAATGTGGAGGAAAAAATGTTCAGTTCATCATCAGCATTCTTCTGTTCAGCAGTTTCCGGCTGCATATTCTCTTGTGTTGTGTATGTGTTGTGGCCCTTCATATATTCGCTGCTTTTGATCACCAAATCTCCTGGAGAGATAATCTGATCTATTAGCTTTTTTTTTTCTTTAGCATCATCATCATCTTCATCACTCTCCATATCAACATCCTCATCGCTACTGCTAAAGTCGTACTCTTCATTTGCATTTATATCGTCTTTTATTAATTTATTAGCTCTATTTGCAGACACACCATTATCAAGGTGTGTTATCACTGTAAGAACTTTACCCGCACTGCTCATTTTGATATAAATAAAATTAGCCTTAAAATTTAACAAACAGATGCGTCGCTACACAATTATTCACCTGGGTTTTTAAATATTAATGTGTTTTTGATGTTACGTTTAACAGAGCTAAATTACTGCTAAGATATTGCTAACAGGCTTGATTGGGAAAAAAGTTTCATGCAAGCTAGTATGCACGTTTCTTTTTTTCAGAACTTGAAAAATAACGCTACCATATTAATAAGTACAGGGATATGTTATGTTATGGTATTTGTGTTCGAGAATTAGCACTGGGAACCCGTTTTTACAAAAACAGCCTGTTTCCTGGTCAAATTAGGAATTATAAAGTTTGAATATAAGATACACAATCAATAAAAGTAAAGTTTTTTATGAAATTCGCAATTCTATAATCGGTATACAGCCTTAATATAATCACTAATATAATGTTTTCAAAACCCATCGGAGATAATCTATAAAAATTTTCACAAGAACTGCAAGTGAAATTGTATATACACAGCGATGCGATTTAGCTACTAAAATCCTATTTCATGGCTAGAAACATAAAATTAAACTATAAAACCAGTACCAATTGCCTAAATAAAACATTGTTATACGAATACTGAAGAGTATTGAATGTTTAAACGCTGCCTGAACCTTTTTGAATCAGCTATTTTTACAACCAAACAATCAATGACTTCACTGGCAAGCAACAATTCCGTCTTATATACAAAAGATCTGGCCCAGGGAGCCAAGGCTCCAATCGTTACTGTCAGATTGCCAAAACAGTATATTCTCGATAATATCAAGTACAAATACAACGAAGCTAATGAAATTGTTGACATTGAGAACAAACAAGAGCTATTTAAATTAAGATTAGATTGCAAAATGATTCCTATTTCCAATGCCAAGCTTTTCAACAGTATTTTGAAGAGATTTTCCAACACGGGAGATGTTTTGAAGCTTCCTGGAACCACAAGTATACATCACAACAAGGAAACTAACGAAAAAAGCATTCTTCTGTCCCCATGGAACAAGAAAGTTGAAGATCTAAGTGCTGAGTTTCAGGAGTTTCTGCAACAAGAAAATATCATTTCTTCGGACAATAGCATTGAACTACCGGATCATCCACTTATGTTTTCCTATGAGTATTGGAATATGAATGATATAATGGAAGTCCTGATTCCACAACTGACAGAGAAATTTAGCATTACAACCCATGAAGACACTGTTAATACGCCAGTATCTTTCACAACAACAGGTGATATTGGACACATGAATATAAAATCATACTTTGAGCCTATAAGATTTTTGATTGGGCAACTAGTCTTAGACAAAAACCCACAATTAAACAAAGTTGTCAACAAACTAAAAACCATTCACTCAAAATTTAGAACATTTAATATGGAAGTTTTAGCATCCAACGTTATTCCTTATCCAAAAACTTCAAATGCAGAAGATATGGATATAAACCCAGCTTTTGAAGACTTTTTCAAATGCGAGCATAGAGAGTCTAACTGTAACTTTATTTTAGATTTTTCCAAAGTCTATTGGAACTCAAGACTGCATACTGAACACGAAAGACTTGTTAATTCATTCAAGCCTTATGATCTAGTTGTAGATGTTATGGCTGGTGTTGGACCTTTCAGTTGTCCGAGCGGTAAAAAAGAAGTTTTCGTTATAAGCAATGATTTGAATCCATACAGTTTCCAATACATGAATCAAAATGTTCAAAAAAACAATGTATCAAAGTATGTTCAGTGCTTGAATGAAGATGGTGCAGATGTTATAGAGAACGTTTTGAAATATGTAAAAAACTTTAAGGGCAGAGAATGTTTCAATGATAAAGGTGAGCTGGTTATTAAACAGTATGTAAAAAACGAACAAAAGAAAAGAACTTTGCAAAATAAGATTGTTCCAGTTCCAGATTTACCAAGTCATTTTGTCATGAACTTACCAGATACTGCAATTGAATTTTTGCACAACTTCACTGGAATTTATAACTCACTACTTGCAGACCAAATAACAAAACTTCCTTGGGTCCATGTACATTGTTTTGAAAAATACGGTCAAAATGAGGAAATCACAGAAACTGAAATTCAATATAGAGTGTACCAAAGAATTTTGAAGCAGTTTAATCTTGGCGAAGATAATGAAATCTTGCCTTTCAAGCATTTTAAATTTCATGAAGTTAGAAGAGTAGCTCCGTGCAAACCAATGTACTGTGTGTCCTTTGAGCTTCCTCAAGCCATTGTTAAAACTAACTGATTTTGTTTATATACCGAACTTGTTAGCTAGAGGGAGTCAACTGTATTCGACAATGTTTGACTAGGAGCAAACTCGGTTAAATCATCGGAATGCTATTTAAATTTTTGCAATGTTGCTGTCCCAGAATGGCAAAAATGAATAAATTAAGTCTTTAATAATTTTTTTAGTTTTCTTAACTTTTATCCATTGACTGCCAAATTAGGCAAAAATAGTTGTTTTTTCATTGTTTTTTTTTAGCTGCAAAAAGGCAATTGATTAAACTTTAATTAATAAGAACAATGGAAAAGAACATCAGCCACCAATAAGGATCCTCAAAGTATTGCTCCATTAATTTTGCAGAATTGTTTTATAAAATAAAAAAAAACTCCTGTTTGTTTTTTATTGCAGTAAATAAATTCTATTTAAGAGCAGGATTCGGGATGTTCTATGGAAAGAAAATGAAAATTTATACATTTAACTATGTACGTTACTGACAAGAAAAAATTAAACTAATCTAACCCCATATCAAATTTTAATATAAAGTAATTAAAATGATACTTTCTAATATTTTTTTTACTGTTTTATTGGCAGTTTTAGTTAGAGGTACCTCGTTGCAAATTGATAATGCAGTATATACTCCAGTAAGCAACGCTGGGTATGACCAGATGTATCAATTAGAGTTAGATTTAACAATAACTGGATATGCAGAATTTTTTGAAGGCAGCACTTTTGAACTTGAGCTGGATTATGTTCACCATATCTCAATGCCATTTGACAACAATACTATTCCAATTTACTTAAAAAACAATGGAAGTTTAATCTTTGAATCTGTTGGTAATATTCAATCGGCTTCTTCTGACGGAGACAATTTTGGGCAAGGAACTACAATTACTTTTGCTGCTTCCAAAGATTTTACAATTCCAGCCAACGAAGATTTGAGTCTTTACATGACCTTTTATGCTGTATTCATTAGCGGTAATGATTTTTTTATCTACAATAATGTTGAAACAATTAGTTCTGTTACACCAGGTAACAACCAGTTGGGAATTACAGTTGACGCAACTTTAGCTACTGATGTTTTTGGAGATGGTCCAGCAGTTACTGAGACTTCTGTAGTTGCTGTTTCATTTCCATCAGCAACAGTAACAAGTACTCCACTTTACCAGATGGATGCACAACTTGCATGGGTTCAGAATGAAAATGTTTTAGGTGTTTCTACTGCTACACCTGTTGTAGAAATTTTTGCTACAGTTTACCCTCAGTGTGAAAAAAGTTATTCCTTTGTCACTGCTGGCTATAGAATTGTATATGATTATGAACTGTCGCTTCCAGCCAGTGCTCAGTACACTTTTAATGTAGCTCCTACAAACCTAAATCAATGGGACTCTGCTGGTGTCAATATTAACCCAACTACTGTCAATGAGGTTCAAACCACTAGTCTTTCTAACGGTAACATTGTTACAGAAGTCTTTTTGAATATCCCATCTGCTTCAGGATTAAGCACTTACTATATTTTTGGAGGTGCTGCTGTTCCTACAGGAAACCTAGACGCTGATTCTTACATAATGTCTCATTATGGTAGTATTGTATGCGCTTCAGGATCATCTACCACTATTTCACAATGGGCCATTGCGGAAACCGTAAGTGTGTATAATGCAGTTAACAGCGGGTTTGCTACTGAGGCTTTTGTTACAAGTAGCACTACATCTACCTGGAGTAGTTCTACTTCCTCTTCAACAACTACATACCCACCAGCATCTGAGCTCTACAATACAAAAACTATTGTAGTCACTCTTTTTGTCCCAACTGTCAACTCTATTGTTAATAAGACTTCGACAACGACAGATAAATACTGGACTGGGTCATCTTTGAATACCTACTCAACTTCAGAACTAACACTAAGTGGTACTGATGGTATTTCTACAATCACTACAATTTACTACGTAGAAATCCCAAGTACTGACATCACTTCCTATACAACAACAGCCGGAACAGTTTTTAGTACCTATTCAACCCTAACCACCACAATTACTGGCACCAATGGTATTGTTGTATCGACCTTATATTACATTGAAACGCCTTCTTATGCAACAACGACTTATACTACTACGGGTTATACTGGTGATATCATATCTACATATGATACTTCTACTATTCAGGTGGTAGGTACAGATGGATTTACAAGTAAAACTATTATTGTTTATGTTGAAACCCCTTTTTCAACTTCAAGCTCAGCTAATTCCACCACAAGTTCTTTAGATGTTCTTCAAACTACAGTGGCTGTAACATCAACGATCACTCAAACTGTTTCAATTACCACAGAGGATACTGTTACTTTTACCAGTATTGCTTCAATCACTCAAAATGTTACTGTGACTGAGACGGATACCGTATTCACTACAGCAAAGGTTACTTCAATTGAAACAGAAACCATTTTTACCACTGCCAATGTCACCTCAACTGACACTATTGTCACAACCACGAATGTTACTTCTACCGAAACTGATTCGTTTGCTACTACTACTGATGTTACAGCAACTGACACTGTTGTCACAACTGCAGATGTCACATCGACTGATACTGTTGTTACTACCACGGATGTTACATCCACCCAAACTGGTACTGTTGTTACTACTACAGATGTTACATCCACCCAAACTGGTACTGTTTTTACTACCACTGATGTCACTTCCACTGATATTGTTGTTACTACTACAGATGTTACTTCTACTAAAACTGATTCATTTGCTACTACCACTGATGTCACTTCCACCAAAATTGGTACTGTTGTTACTACCACTGATGTTACATCCACTGAAACTGATTCCTTTGCTACTACCACTGATGTTACATCCACCCAAACTGGTACTGTTGTCACAACTGCAGATGTCACATCTACTGATACTGTTGTTACTACCACTGATGTTACATCCACTGAAACTGATTCGTTTGTTACTACTACAGATGTTACATCCACCCAAACTGGTACTGTTTTTACTACCACTGATGTCACTTCCACTGATATTGTTGTTACTACTACAGATGTTACTTCTACTAAAACTGATTCATTTGCTACTACCACTGATGTCACTTCCACCCAAACTGGTACTGTTGTCACAACCACAGATGTTACTTCTACCGAAACTGATTCCTTTGCTACTACCACTGATGTTACATCCACCCAAACTGGTACTGTTGTTACTACTACAGATGTTACATCCACTGAAACTGATTCATTTGCAACTACCACGGATGTCACTTCCACCAATACTGTTGTCACAACCACTGATTTTACCGCAATTGAAACCGACACTGTGTCTGGTATAAAGAATGTTACCTCATTTACAACAGTTACTTTAGTAAATGATGAGTTTGAAGAAACTACTATGACTGCAACAGAGCTAATAACAACAACAAGCATGCTTGTTTCAACAACTACAGCTTTGTCGGTGACTACCTATACTCTGGAAACAACAAGAACATTGACTTCACAAGCATACACTACTACATTTGTAAATGAAACAGTTATAACCCAAGACAACAACACAAAAACAATAAATTATACTGAGATAGTTGTAAAAACCTTGGCTACACCAACGACAGTTGTTGATATTAATACAGTTACTACCACAAATTCTGTTTTAAAGAACATTACTTTTATTGATACAACTTCGATGTTTGTAACCCATATTAACACCTATAACGTTTCATCTGCCATAACTAACGTTGTTACCACAGATGATATGTTTACAGTAACACAAGTATCTTCTTCCTTTTTGGTACCTAGCTCTGCAAGCTCTTTATACGTAGAAACCTATGTTAATAGTATGGAGCCTAATGTTACAACAACTACTATTTATAGTAACACCCCAATATCAAATACCCAAACCCAGTTATCAGATGGTATAGCCACAATAAACACCAGTGTTGAAAGTGTTCACAACAGTGCTCTAACTGTAACCAAACAGCTAACGACGGCAAGCTTTTCTAAACCAATGACTTTAGCTGCTACTTATAAATCTGTCGCTTCTCAAAGCTTTAGCAGTTCAGTTCCTCCCCAAAGTTTGTATATTTCTGTCAATTCTTCCGGAGGAAAAAATATTTCATTTTTCAAAATGATAATTTTAACTGCATTTAGTTTCTTCCTTATTTAAAGCACTTATTGTAAAAAAAAAAATAAGGATTTAAAAAGACGGTTAATAGGTAGGACACGCATTTGGCAACTACATACTTCTTAATAGATCAACTGTTACACTTATTTCTATGTAAAATAATATAATCAAAAAATATAATTGTAAAATCTGAAAACATCTTCAATTTAAAAAATGGCAATCCAATTTTTGAAATAAAGCTTTCTATCATCAAAGTAAACAATTCTCGTAGTGAGATAATAAATCCCACATATATTTGATAATAAGGAATATCACGATATACTAGCCATCGCATTTTTTATAGGCTTCCAAAAAGTACAAACTACTTGCTTTTACCGTTCATTTATAATTACAATAAAAAAAAAATTTAAAATCAGACTTAGGTGATATTTTAATATCAAACCAAAAACAAAAAACTCATTCTTTAAAAAATGCTTGTACAAGCCAAGCTTTAACATTTATTACTCCAAATTTAGGTGTAAATTTAAACAAAAAAACTTAAAGTATTCGCAAACATCTTAAATAAATTGGATTTCAATATAACAGAGTTTTCATCTTTTACAGAATAGTTTTATGCGTTAATAATTACATTAAGCTAAATGCATGTATGTTTTTTTAAGAATGTTCATATCAGTTTATTTAAACAAAATTATGTAGTTAAATACTGCATTTCCTGCACTTAATCAAAAGGCGCTACCATATTATTATTATTTTCCAAAAAAAAAAAAATTGGTCCAAAATTTTCAGATTATTCTTCAAAAATTAGTCACCACTGGATCTGTTAACCATTAAATTCAAAGAAATATAGTCTAAGTACCAAGCAGCTAAAACTAATTGATTTGAGATTTTAATTAAACTAGAATTTAAGATTAATTGTATTAGTAATGCTTTTTTCTTTTCAGGCTTCAAGGGTAGCTGTACTAAGACAAAATAGGGTATTTACTTCATCAACAGCTTTAAGATTCATTAGCTTTAATGATGCAAAGCAGCAAATTGTATCTCATAAGCTAATATCAAAGCAACTTCAAACCTTAAAATCTGAACAGCTAAATAGCATTTCGACTTTTTCGGAACTGTACCATTCATTTATTGATCCTTTGTTGCTTAATTTGACTAAGAAAGAACAGTTAGAGTTATATCTATTTTTATTAACAAAAACATCGCCGATTGAGTTTGGAATATCAAACCACGTTCTTTCAGAAATTAGTAAGATCCTGAGTACTCTAAACTATAAAGCGGAAATACCAAAAGATGCAATTGTCAATCTCATTTCACAGAATCCAGGTAGACAATACCCACCGTTCGTTTACTTGGGAGAATTATTGAAAATCAAAAACCATTTGAACTTAGATTTTGCTAACTTGGACAACAAACTTTTACTACAATTTCTTCAACAGATGCTGAAACCTGAAGGCTCACTTGAACAGGAGGAAATCTTGCAAAATTTGGATAAGTTAATGTATATGTTTGTGAATCTAAATCCAGAGACAATCAAACAGTATGTACCTGTTAGTTTGCTAGATGAAATATATGCTAAACTTATTACTACAAGCTCTTCACATTTGTTAAGCCAATTTTTTGAAAAGCTTTTAGCTGTAAAAACCCAATATAAGGACTGGAAATTGACTTTGAATTCTGAGTTAGATTTAACTACACCAATTCAGCTGTATCTAGTTTCAAAATACAATTTGGAGACCTTTGTTGGAAATGATTTTTCAAAAGCTGTTACTGATTTTTCAAATCTAGTTAAAAAATACGGTCCTGTTATTAAACTTTCTGTGGAGGAGCAAATGGCTTTAGATTCTCATAAAGCTATTGAAAAAGCAATGTATCAAACCGCAGATCTGGACGTAAAATTAAATACATTCCAAGAAGTAAATGTATTTCAAGAATTCATACCGATATATGATCATTATATGAGCCAAATAAAAACAAATGACCAACTTTTGGCTAACCTCGCAAGGTTTAAATTTATCACATACGGGACGCTTATAGAGGGTGAACCAGAAAGTGATTTGTTGAGATTTGAAAAATTTCATCAATACTGTGTAAGAATTTTACAAAGTTTTGAAAAAACTTCTTTACTGAAATTTAATGCTAAAAAAGACGATGTTTTGACAACAAATTCTGACGACAAGGTTTTGGAACTAAAATATATCCGTTTAACAATGCTAACATTTCCCTTTGTAGAGAATAGTGAATCAATGCTAGATTTAGTTATTGAATTATTTAATTCTAAAATTGAGAGATATTTAGGATCAAAAGAATCATATCAATTGATTGAAACATTTATTTTCTGCATTTTAGTAAACAAAAATGTCGATTTAGCCAATTATATTAAAGAGGGATTTTTAAAGAATGGTACTTTAACAGCTGCTGATTTAAAAAAATTAAACAAACTATTTCTTCAATACGGTGAGTTAACTGAACTTCAAAACAACAGTACTAACAAAAATATTTTTATAGATTCTATGAGGGACATTTCAATAAATCAATTCATAAACACCATTTAATAACTACAACCGGCTAATTTGGAGTAAAACCTTGTACCATTTTTGCTTGTAAAAATATGTTTAAACGCTATTATGCCATGTTTCTAGGTCTTTTCCTACTGTGCTTTTAATGTCAAAAAAAAATAAAAATAAAATTGATTGCACTGATTTTACTTTTATACAATTTCTTAATTTTTTTTTTTTTTCTTAAAAATTCATGTGCTTATTTGCTTCTTTCAATCGCAGCTGAAACTCTTTATCAAATTATTAAAACCAGGACTTCTGGAACTTTTTTGTTTCCTGTTAAAGATTTTTCTAACAATTTTTTCTGAATTAATTTCTTTAGCAAAAAAAAAATGGATTTAATTTTTCTTTAAAAGAAAATTGTATGCTGTTTGGTTGTAAGAAAATTTTAAACAAGCCTAATAGTGAACCAAAAAAAAACATTGTATAAGAACCTATACTAAAATCCAAACTAATTTGATGAGTGATACATTGCCTTTTAGTCCCGAAACGCATTTTCTTATTGCTATAAATGGGCTAGACCTGTTTCAACTTTCTGAAGACAATCAATTGAAAATTATGAACAAAATAAACGAAGGTTATTACAGAAATAATGTTAAATTTAACTTAATGGAAGGAACTAGACTTAAAGATCTTTCTTCTTTTCCTTTGGATATGGGATTTCATTCAAAAGCAAAAGATTGTTATTTGTACTTGTTTTTGGAGAAAAATGAGCCATTTTATGGCACGCTGCTAAAAAATTCAGTAGTCAAACGAGAAACTTTTCATGAATATGAATTTTTTTTTATAACAAAAGATGAGGATGCATTCTTAACTTTTTCTACCTCTGATATTAAGGCCACAGTTGGATTTAAACCACATCATAGTTATCCAGATGGAAAAACTATTGAGCCAACATGTTTCACGACATTTTTGCCAAAGTTAGGCTCTTTTTTGTTGCCAATGTTGGAAAAACATTTTGCTACTTTGTTTGCTGTTGATCAGTACATTGTTGAAATTATTGTAGAGCACAATTTGTTAGATTACTATACGAAATACCACAATTACGTAGAAATTAGTAGTTACGTTGTTCCTGTTGACTACGACCCGGAGTCGACTGGTCTTGAACCAGGCATCATATTAAACAGACCAATGACTATGTCTGTGATGGTTAAAAAGCATTTATCACCAATTTGATAACTGCATATGGACGTTAATCTTTTTCATGAACTTAAAGCTTGATATTTATCAGTAATTACTCTTTAAAGTTTACGGTGTTTGTATTTCCAAGAATATCAAAAATTTTTTATATTACAAACAGAATCTTTTAGGTTGTATTACGATCAGGTCTCAGTTGTCTTTAGCTAAAAACTTTACTATAATAAAAATTTTACTTAAATAGAGAAAAAATTTAACGTGCTATTATCTAATATTAGAGTTCTTTTTTTTGTAATTCAAAAATTAATTAATACATGTAGATTTTTGAGGCATTACCTGCAAAGGTTTTTTATAATGAAGGTATGTATCCAATCACCCTTTTATTAAATATTCACTAAAATAATGTGTAACTGAGTTATATCTTCTGTATATTTCATTATTAATCCAATTACACAAAACCATTTAATTCACCAAGAAAGTGATAAAAACATGACAACATTCATATGGTCTACATTGTTTGTCCATGGCACTATACAGTAGTCAAATGAACTGTTTGAATTTTTCAAGGATACGCATGAGATGGGCATAGTCTTAAGGAGCACAGCTCATTTCATTTTATCAAAAAAAAAAAAAAAAAAAAAACAGCAAACTGGTAAGAACTCAAGTTCTTTTTAAAAAATCAACATTTGATTACTAAAAACTTACTGACAATTTACTCAACTTTGATGCGTTTTAAAACGCCATTCAGAATCATCCTAATCTATGTGAAAGTCAGAAAACCACATTCCTTAATTAGCATAAATAAGCATATATATTTAACAATAAAAACTGACTGGGTATTTTATCAGAAGTTTCATATTTATATTGGTAGAGGATTTATAAAATTTCTCTCAACAATTCTCCTTTTTCAATTTTAACAAATTACTCAAACTAGTAAATTCGCTTTATCAGTCCATTATAATCACGTGCGCCAAACTTTTCTTTTTTCAAACTTTTATTCATATCTTTTTTTTTTTTTTTTTTACTGTTTCCTTTTTAAGACATATACAAGCTTCTCTTAAGCATTAAATTAAAAAAGTAGTAAGTGGATTATTAGTAACACCAACTGTTACGCTAGATTTAAAAGTTGACCGAACCCAATCAGACCAATTCAAATTGTGTAATAAATACTTGTTGTTATTTAGCAGCTTAAAATGAGTTCTGTAAGTAAGCGTAAAAGTCTCTCCAAAAAAGAGCAAAAGATTCAGAAGAGAACTGCTCACAAGAATGAATTAACAGAAGGGTCATTATTTGATGGATCTTCAATTAATGATAAAGACATTGACGGACTTTTGGACCAAGATATTTCATCAGTTAATAATATTGTTCGCCAAGAGAATGCTTTAGCTAGAAAATCTAAAAGAAGAAATAGAAACACTTATGAGGAAGAAAATGAAACAGAGTATGGGCCAAGAACTTTAAATTATGAAGACGAAAACGATGATGTTAAACCTATGGGATTACCTATCAAAGTCAACGGTAAAGTTGTTCTGCAAAAGACAGTCTCTAAGAAACAAAAAAAGGAATCTATAAAGGAACCTATACTGGAGGAAAATGATGAAGATAGTGATATAAGTGGTGAGAGCGATGAGGACATCAGCAAACAGGAAGAGAAAATGGAAGAGGAAGAACCAGTTGATACTGTGCAATCAATTTTACAATTAAAGGAAGAAATTGCTGCATTGGTCAATTCAGTACTAGAACTCCCTGAAGAGTCACTGCCACAGTTGACCAGACTGGTTAGAATGACAAAATCTAAAAATGTCAATACTTGTAAATTTTCAACTTTAGCGTTAATTCCACTATTTAAAAGTATCGTTCCTGGATATAAAATCAGAGCTCTAACTGCTAAAGAAAAGACTGAAAAGCAAACAAAAGAAGTCAAAAAATTGAGAAGTTTTGAGGATAACCTAGTAACAAATTATTTGTCATACATTGAAACAATAGAATGGTTAAATAAGACTCCAAAAAAAGGTGAAATTTTAAATCAAACTTTATACAACATAGGTGGATTGGTTATTTGTGAGCTTCTAAAGAATTTCAAGCATTTCAATGGGAATACAGACATTTTTAAGCTAGCGGTGAAAAGAGTCATTGCAGTGTCTTCCCAATCCAAAGCTTTGTCAGATCCCTACTATTTTAAAATACTTAAAGAATTAGAAGGTATTCTTTATGATGATTATGAAGGGCAGTATACTCTTTTTATTTTGAGAAATCTGAACAAGTTGTTGAAATTAAGAAATTATAGATGTTATGAATATACCCTATTAATTCTGTTGAAAATGGATATTCTAGAAGATTACGTCCCTGAAGACGCTAAAGAAGAAGAATCAGTCAAAATAAAAAAAAAAGACAGGGTTCACTTATCCAAAAAGCAAAGAAAAATCAGAAAAGAATTGAAAGAAATTGAGAGTGATATGATGAAAGCAGAGCAGGCAGTTTCTAAGGAAGAGAGAGAGAGAAATCAATCTGAGATTTTGAAGCTAACCCTTCAGCTTTACTTGACAATCTTAAAGAACAAAGAGTCTCTAACAAACCTGATTGGTGTTGTCTTAGAAGGACTTGCTAAATTTGGACACATGGCTAACTTTGACCTTCTTGGTGACTTTTTGGATATTCTCAAAGAAATCATAATTGATATTAACGATGATGATGACTTCAATGATAACGAAAGATCTGGTACGACTCTTAATGCCAGATTGATTTTGTTGTGTATAGTTACATCCTTCACTCTGGTTACAAATCATTTGGGTCTGAAGTTTCAAATGGATCTATCATTCTTTATTAACGAGCTGTATAAGCTTTTGCCAATTATATCTGTTGATCCTAATTTAGAAACCACAACGCCATCTCCTTTCTCTAATACTCCATACAATACAACTATTGCCGATAAAGCCTTTTCTGACTTTTTAGCGAATTACAAGATTAAAATCAATACTTCCACCACATCAGAACTTTTGCTAAAGAGTTTGGATTTTGTTTTCTTTAAAACTAAAAATGCGACCTTGCACAGAGCTAAAATCTTCAATAAACAACTACATTCCTTTGTTTTGCAGACTCCAGAAAAGACTTCTTTGGCTGTTTTAAAGTTTTTAGAGTTTTTAAGTAACAAATACGGAGAATGCCATGGTATGTATGATACTAAGGAAGTAATTGCTAATTATAGTGTTATTAACGGTCAAAAATATAGCAAGTGGATACTGGAAATTGCTGAAAATAGCAAATTTGATGATAATGGGTATCAAAAATTAACTGGGGAGGGTATTGAGATGGATACATGTAATATTGATGATGTTGTAAACTGGGATATATCTTTATTAGAGGCTTCATGTTATCAATCAGTTAACAAAGCTACCAAAAATCTAGTTAATGGTGTCCATAGAAACAGAAAATAGGAAACATAAAAAAATTATACTTTACTGAATTTTAAATTATTTAGCAGGATTCTTTTTTAATTTACAATTATGATGTAAATAATCCTGGGTTATATTGCTATTTTTATAATACTAATGCATATATGTTGTGCAAAAAAATGACTTACCTTGTTTCATACATATATTTAGTTTACACTTTTGCAATTTTTTTTTC
This sequence comes from Hanseniaspora lindneri, assembly GCA_019649525.1. NCBI lineage: Eukaryota > Fungi > Ascomycota > Saccharomycetes > Saccharomycodales > Saccharomycodaceae > Hanseniaspora > Hanseniaspora lindneri. The sequence goes on from JAFNJT010000079.1 coordinate 37,140, forward strand.
TATTTTTAAAACATTTTTTGTTTCTTTGTCTATTATACACACAAGTATGACCAATAATCTAAAGGTTTAATGGATACATCATTAAGCATTAGAGATACCGCGCCACCTCTGACCCTAACATTTAAACGTAATTCTAAACACCTTTAAAAAGTTATTGCCTTAAGCAAGTAATAGAGACTGCTTTTGAAATTTTATAATTTAAATCAGTATATATTGCTGAATTTTACTTAAAGTTTATAATTTCCAATGAATTTATTGTCCGCGGAATGATTTTCAGTACTTTTCTTTCTTGCATTACCTTTAGAGTCAGTAAATTTACCGTCAGATCCAAGAACAGTAACGTGTTTATTGTTGCTTTTCAAAATGTCAATAGATTCATCAATTTTACTTTTCTTTACAGCGCCCCTATCTTGTTTATCCTTCATTAATTTGCTTCTCTTTCTTTTAATTGATCTTCTTAGCTTTTGTTTTTCTTCCTTTGACATTTCTTCTTTGGATATACTCAAACCATTTTTCAAAACAACTTCGTTTTCATTAAGCTTATTGTTTCCTTTGTTTTTATAGATTTCTTGTGGAGCCAAAGAAGATTCAGAATTTTGTATTAAAGGTTGTTGATCTTCCATAGTTATTGTGGAGGCTTCGACTCTAACTTCTAAATCTTTTGAAATAGGTTTAGGTGTAAAGTGTGCAGAAGAGAGTGCATTCAGTGTGTACATAACTTCATTGAACAACACGTCAATTTCATTATGTTTGTTTTTTAACTCTTCCGATTCTTCGAAATCATCAAGTAATTCGTCATTTGCTGCATCATCATCTGCTTGTTTGTACTGTTCAGCCAAAGATTGTTTGGATTTAACCTGAGAAACTTCTTCTCTTTCCCTTCTCTTCCTTAAATTATTGTTTATTATTCTTCTTTCTAAATCATCAAATTCAGCATTTTTAATTCTTCTTTTGATAATTTCTTCGATACTCTCAATAACCTCAGTGGTCATAACCGGAACGCTCTTGGCATTAGATTCAAACTCCAACTCTACATCGGCATCAACAAGAGAATCCTTTGGTCTTGATCTTGCTGAAGACTCACCCTTCATACCCCAGTGTTTGTCTTCAACAGATTTAGCTTCTAACTGCTCAATTTGTTTTTGAATTTCTAATTGCTGACGCTCATGTGAAGACAATACTTTTGTTTGTTGTGAAGTACCATCTGTTTCAAATCCTTCATCCTCATCTTCATCCTCATCCTCAGAAAACAAATCTTTTCTAACATTGCTCATTATGTCTTCCATTTCATCATCAGAAACTTTTGTATTTTTCAGCTTTGATTGTTTTAACTTGTTACTGGATTTAATCTTCTCAGGAGCATCAAAAAAATCATTATAATAGTCTGCTTCTTCATCTTCCTCAGATGGAATATCTGCAAATAAGTCTATTTCTTCGTCATCATCGTTATTTTCAAATATGTCAACACCATTCTCATCAGCCTCATCCAGTTTGTTTAGTAAAGCCTCAGCATCAAAAAAAACATCTTTAGTAGAAGTTTCATCTTCATTTTCCTCCTCTTCGCTATCGTTCATGCTAGTATTTGCATTAATATCATCCTCTAGTGCTGAATGGAACTCCTCTTCAATAGAATTATCATCTTGTTCAGAAACGTTGCTGCCGACAAGTTCCTCATCGTGATCAAGATCCTCAACCTCTGACTCTGAATCGTCATTATTTTCACTTTCTTGCTCAGAAAAATTCTCGCTTACTTCATCTTCTATTCCGTCACTTTCTTCAGTACCTCCTAATACGGATGATAAATCTTTCAAATCATTTAACATTTTTGGCCCCAAGACTTGGAGAATGATGTTGTATTGCTCGAAAATCTGGTTAAAGTCCAACCCTTCTGTAATCAGAGAGTCAATAGGAGATTTATTGTCAAATACATCATTCTGTATTTTCAGAAGTTCGTCTATTTGAGTTTTGATTGCTGGTTTGTTTGCTTCATTCAACTTATCTGAAGACAATAACGCAAGCAAAGCAGTTGGACTTATACTATCATCTTTTGAAGTAAGAACCTCGTGAACAGTTTGAAAATTCATGTGCTGTTGATGCAAATTATGCTTATGGGAATATAATAGTTTCGGTTTACTTTATATTCCTTTTGTATATAATTAGTACTTTCATCAATATTTGAAAATTTATTTTTTTTTAATTTTTGATTTTTTTTTTTTGGCTAATCTTGTGTTCTGTGTCCCAATCGGGAAACATAGTACAATTTCAAACCAACAGAATACAGACGCAAATATAAAAATAATAAAAAAAGAAAAGCAGTCACATGAGTCGCGAATTAATAAAACAACATTGCATAATCAATTATTTTGAAAGTGAATATATAGATTAGGTTATGAAACTGAACATCATAAAACCGCAGCACTAACCCCCAAGAAAGACAGAATTATAGAAACAAATATGATAAAGTGGCACAAGTGTCTTTCCCATGGCTTTATTGTATCAGCGCACATTCTCATGTAAAATAAACAAGGTAGGATAAAGCATATTATGAAACACAAACCAGCACCTAGTAATGCTAGAATCTTGTCAAAATCAGGAAAAATTATTGAGGTTACTAAAAATAAAAGGTTCACAAATATTTTGTTTGAAACAGATAGTATCTGCTTAATCCTAGAAAGCGTTTCAGCACCAAAATGACTTTCAAAAGAATTCTTTGGGGTTAAATTGTCCTCTTCATCCTCACTTTCAATAGCTAAATCATTCTCATCTATCTGATTTTGAGAAGTGTTATGCACATTTATTTTGACTCCTGTCATTGTGTCAAGCAAAGACACTATCGGTAAACAGTTTAAAGGAGTTTTCGCTAGTGGAATCAACGACATTAAACCAGATACTGTATAATAAACATACTTCGGATATCCAGAAGTATTCAATATGTTTTTGGTTATTTCGTTATCAACGTCGTCACCAAACATCAAAAATCCTAATATAGCAGTACCAATATCAGCAAGAGATGTTATTAAGTAAGTATACTTTAAACAGCTTTTAAAAGCATGTGGGTGTCTCATATCATTTTTAAGGTTTGGAAAAATTGCATGTCCACCCCAGCAGGCACTTAACAAACCAATTGATAGGCATAAATCATGAAAATTGTCAGGCCACAAAGAAGTTTTACTTGGATCAACCAAAGAACCAGGAGACGATTTTTTTAAAATCCCGCATATTAAAATCACAATGATTGTGCCTATTGTTGACCCTATTCCTAGCAATGAGACATTGGATAAAATATTTAAAGGAACAAAACTTAAAGGACAGATTAAGAAGAATCCATATACTTTAAATTCATTAACTGTTATATTTGGGAAAAGAGCATTCAAGGAGTCACCAAACAAAATAAAAAGAGATACACCAGCACCTAATAAATCAAGACTAAAAAGCAAAGATATTAAAGCCCTGCCGCTACTTCCAAAACTAGCATATCCTAAATCTCCATATGAAATTAGGGAAGGGTCAGTATCCAGGCATCTGGATAATAACTCAGCAGTAAAAAAAGTTGAAATAGCAAAAATAGTAAGCATTGGTATTCCAAAAACCCAGCCTGAATATTTTAATCCCAACGGCAATGCAAAAACACCTATTCCTATTAATACATTAACACTATTAAAGATTGTTTGAGGTTGTGTAGATTGACCTACAAGCTTTATAACTGTCTTATTGTTTAACTTTTCTGATTTCAACTTCTGAATTAAAATGCTGTTAATATCATTGATTTTATTTGCATTATTGGAAACCGTTATTTGTAACTCTTGGTATTCTGGATTTAGCAACGGATTTCTTTGTGTTCCTTCTTCAATGATATATTCATCGTTTGAGACAGGTCTAGAAATCTCAATTGTGTTGCTATGATTATTCAAAAAATTTGATTTTGATGTTTTAGAAAAAGGAACATGATTGTTTGCAGGAATTGCTATAGATACTCTTCTACCATTTAAACTTGCTCCAAGTGTATCATAGTCAATCAGCTGATCATAAATTTGTGAATTTGAATCATCGCCGCTATGGGGTGTATTAAAAAAAGATCTTTCTTTTCCAAAGTTTAAATCAATGGACTTGAAACTATTTGCTCTCTGGTAGGAAGACTGAAATCTTTTAAATGAGTTTGGTCCTTTAAAAGGAGAAGATTCTCTAATGGAAATGCTTGGTGTATGTGTTGTTTGCTGATAATTACTGTGTGAATTTATTTGATTATTTGTGCCATAACTTGTGGATCCATAGTGGGAATCTGCTGGTGATTTTTTGTTTTGAGCGTGCACTGATCTACTATTTCGTCTAGCAATTGCTATAGGAATTGATATGTAGCTCTCTTCGTCCGTTTGATTTTCCATACAGATGATTTTTCGGTCTGCTTTTGTTGGTTGTGTACAGTTTTTTTGTTGTTTTTTGGGTTAATAGACAATCAAATCTTGTTAATATAAACCTTTGTCTTATTTCCACTTTTTATAATTTTTTTTGAAATAGTGTCTGCAAAAGAAAAAATGGCGGGTATTAGATCTGGTGTACCGCGTTTGTTAATTCTTAAAAAAAGAAAGATAACAGTAGCCGGTTGAGATCAGTCAGACAATTTTTATTTCTTGAACCCTGAATCAGACACGCAACACAAGAAGTGAAAAGGAAGGATAATGTTATCTCCGCTTGGCCATAACTGGACAATGCATAGGTCAATACGCTTAATATTACACCTGTATAAATTTCCATCTATTAAAAAAAAAAAGTTTTTATGAGGCACATTAACTAATATATAAATAGAAATTCAAGTTGATTGACAGTTGTAAGTAATTTGAAAACATATCTAATTTACTTCTAATATATTTTTGGTTTTAACTTGAATTTCCAGCATGCTCGAAATTAGATGTTTCTGCAAGAATCCTTCCAAATTTTTTTTTTTTTCTAATCAACACTCACGAGCATCTAAAATGCCGTTATATTTCAAAATGAGATAACAGAAAAGGAATGCAAAAAAAATATATATATAAAAAAAAAATTTTTAAAGTTAAAACAGAATGTAATGTATCATTTCTGTTTCATAAAAAATTATTTGACTCTTTGTGAAATGGAATCCACATTTAACGTATCACAATTTGGTTGCCAGTTGATTCTTGAAAAAAAAAAAGGTTATGTTTAATGTTATGCATTTCACTCTGCTTGATTATCAACACTAGAATACTATTGAATTTCTATGTTTACGCAAGCACGCTCCTTGCTATCAAACGACTTGAACAAACTTTGATTTAATCAAATAAAATATTTCTGGTAGTAAGCAAAAAAAACGGTTAAAAGACTTATTAAGAGTATTATTTTTGTGAATAAAAGTTTTAAAAAATAAACTGCAGTCGTATAAGTTGTACAAACAAGATATATCTTTGTACTAATATCACAAACACAAATAAACAAAGCTGTAATTAAAAGCTACCGCAACTTATATTAGTTTGTGGCACATCCACCACTTTTAACAAGTTTGTGTTTTGTGCAAAGCTAGGATTTTAAACATATTTAAACAAGTACACATTTGTTGATTAACAGGTTTTTAAATTTCTTACTTACTTCTTTAATCACATTTAAACATATACTTTCTTATGTTTAAAGATAATAAATATAAACACCAGAGTCAATTGGAACAACAATTTAGTTAAATAGTATAAGTTATATTTTGCTCATTTGGGGTTTATGTTTTGATCATTTGAAACACTTCAGCATGCATGTGGACGCATAAGCATTTTCCTTGTTTAGAACAACAATTTTTCTCTCCACTTTGCTTGGTAAAAATGTATTTTTAGGCTCATACATTTTTACCTTGCGAAGCTGTATCCAAAAATAAGTAAAGGATTTAACGGAAAAAAGTCAGTGGCTTGACTTGTGGTTGTTCTGGTAAATCCTTTCGCATGAGCTTAACAAAGCATAGGCTGCTTCTAAGTTGTAGGTTTCCTTTTACAGCAGAAACAAACAAAAATATTCAGCAGACAGCTACCTGATGCGCAGCAGGTAGTTGTTTGTTGGGTATGGAAACATACAGCACTGCTTAATACAAAACCATTTTCAACTATTAAGATAAGAAAAAGCGAGCAGCCTTATTAGCTTATTGTAACATTAAAACCTAAAACCTTTACACTCATTTCGAAACCCAAAAACAAACAAACCTTATAGACATTTAGATACCCAAACCAAAGCAAAAAACCCTTATAGACATTCAGATACATAAAACAAATTAAAAAAAACCCTTATAGACATTCAGATACATAAAACAA